>JAJLRR010000123.1:0-14585 GCA_030567175.1 Williopsis lachancei
ACTCGGCAACGTGACCACCCATGATGTACTTTCTCAACATGTCAGCGTCCAACTCCTCAGCCTCGATATCCCAACCTGGGAATCTGTTTGGAGAGTGTGGAACGTACAAACCACCGTCGGAAGCACCCTTCAAGGCACCAAAGACACGGGCACCGGTGGTGGTTCTGGTCAAACCAACATCCAAAAAGACCTTGAATGGTCTTGGACCCTCCTCAACGGCCTCGGTAAGCTCGAACTCACCTTCAACTTCCTCAACACCCTTGTAGGTCTCGTCCAAGCCCAACTTTTGCAAAGCTCTTCTGGCAACCAACAAACCGGTAGCGTAAGCAGCAGACCAGTTGGTCAAACCGTGGTTGATTCCGTAACGTGGCAACTCATGGGAGTAGGCAGCGGTCAAGACGTAGTCACCGGTGATTTGGGAGGAGACGATCTGACAGATGATGTCCTGGTTGGTGATTCTAACGACAAGTCTGTACTTTGGGGTGTTGTACTTGGCCTTGTGTTGAGCAACCAATCTCTTTCTTTGGTAGTAGTCGGTCTTACCCTCTCTTCTTCTTCTGAATGGGGTTTGGAAACGGGAGTGGTAAGCAGAGGACTTGGTAGCTTTTTGGAAAACCATCTTGGATAATTATGTGTCGATATTGAACCAGGAGTTGATGTTAGATGGTGATGCTGTAAGCTTGAAGTGTTGATGTAGTGTAAATTTTTCACCGTACTGCTGCTGCTGCTACTGCACTAGCACAAGCATAACATTCCCCCATATATAAAACTGATTCGCGGCGATCATATGGACTGCTGGGTTGGTGATCGGGTGTTTGGTTTTGCATTTTTGTTTTATTCAGAAAAAGCCCTTTCTGAAAGTGACACAAAGGCACGTGATGTTATAGCTAGGGCTTGACTCTGTATATATGCGTCAAAAAACAAAAATCAGGGGGGCTGTGCCGAGGCTTTGCCCAATCGCAGATTCACTAGATATAACTGTCAGATTATACAAAGAATTGGGTCAACGTCTTGTCCTTGTGGGCAATGTCATGTGCCCGGTGATGTAATGATAATTGGCTACCAAATCATTGGATATGTTATGATATCATATAACACCGTATACACTTGGGCTATGTGTCAACATCTTGAAACTGTAATGATCGATCTCGGAATATGGCGAAGGCAAAAATTCTGATCTGTAACCCGTATCATCAATTATATGAACATGGAAAGGCGCAGTGTAAGTAATCAATCACCGAGGTTAAGCGTCTATTTCATTAATTTGGCCAGGCTGCCTTATTTTGCAGTTGCAGTTGCAGTAGGCTGTAGGTACATAACTAATTGGGCCGATCAGGCTGTTATAACCGGCAGCTATACTACGACTATCTGTACTCATAGTTCGTTATCTGTAGGTCCAATTGTCAGAGCTAAAAGCTTACTTATACGTAAATTTGAATTCTGAACTACTCTTACAAAAAGACGTGGGCTGTGCTCGTTGTAAACTTAATTTCTGACAGCTGTTTATATAGGATCTGGCTTCCCCTTGAAATGTAAACTGTGTATATGTCTGGTATTATTTGACCGGGCAACAACAGGTGCCCTTACTATCAACAGTTATCAATAATCTCATTCACAACTGATAAATATCAGATCTTTGACTACCACAAGACACTGCACTTAGCATTATACCATATCATTTCATTCTCTAGTTAATCAATATTCCAACCACATAGACAATATATCTCATCATGCCAACACTACGTACCACCATCATCATCTCTGGACTTTCACGGGATGAATGTCTCAAAGTTCCACAGTTGGTTAAAAGGGAGATATTACAACTACAACAAGATATTGGTTCATCACAAGATATCATAGAACAATGGTCCGAACTATCTTTTCTTTCAAGACTTGTGATTTCAATAACAACAGAAGAATATGCTCAATTGGTATTTAACAAATTATCAAATTTACATCCAGATTTAAAGATACACCTTAATGAAAACATATTACCAAGGCATAAGTCATTTGATGGTAATCTACAAACACCTGTTTCTCCAAAATTGGATAAATATGAAGAACCAGAGCCTTTGAAGAGTAACAATAATATTTATAATTATGATACTTCATCAGTTGATCTACCATTTCCACCAATCAAAAGAAAAGGTACAATGACATTGGTTGAAGGGTTAAGATTGAATACGGATCTGAATATCAACTTCAATGCAAATGAGAACAATACCAATAATAATAACATTGCTCATTTGAATGGAACTATAAGTCCAATGAGTCCAACTATTACCTTGGAGCAGGTATAATGATAGTGATAGAGATAATATATATATATATACAGCTATAATAATAAGGCATATGATTCATATAATTGTATGTACAAGTCTATCAATATTTGAATAAACATTCTAATTTAAGCCGCCACGGGTAAATTATTTGTATTGTTGTTCTTCAACAATTCAACGCTAATTGGCGTAATCTCCAAATCTTTTGAAACGTCAACAGGTGTAAGAACTCCATCATCTTGATAATGAGCTTTGAAAAAGGCATAATGTAATACCAAATCTTCGATATTTCTCATCTTTGGATCATTTGCAAAATCAGGATCAATAAAGAAGAAAACAGGCATATCAACTTCTTCACCAGCACTTAACTTCTGTTCTTCAAAACAGAAACATTGGATCTTGTTGAAATAAGGACTTGCCTCACCAGGTGTTATAGAATAAGTAGCCATACCAACAATATCCTTATCACTCTTATTTTTGGCCTTAAAGAATGCTAATGCAGTTTCACCAGGTAAAACATGAACTTCTCTTTGTTGTGGAACAAATCTCCATGGAAGGATATCTGAAACTTCAGATGTAAATGCAACTCTGATTCTTTTATCCATATCCACAGGAATTAATTTATCATCTGTAAATTTACGTTTATCAGTAAGTGGTCTACCTCCATATCCTGTACGTGCACATAGAGTTCTATATAGTACAACAGCGGCATATGAAAGTCCAAGGAATAGAACAGCAACACTTATGGTGTAGTTTATCACCGTACGGTTGTTCTGTGTTTGTTGTCTTGAGCGTTTGATCTCTCGAAGTTGTGCGATCTGTTCACGTGTAAGGTTGTTCAATGAAGATGTAGTTGTAGGTTTCTGTTGTTGCTGTTGGAGTAGAGATGTATGCGTAGAGAACCTTGAAGCCAGCGATACCGCAGTTGGTCTGAGAGGGAGTCTTGAGGTTCTCAGCACTGTGCTTCTCCGTACCAAAGAGCGTTGGAGTAAGAACATTCTGACAGTTGGAGTTGGGATACACTTCTATCCGTTCAATGTGTAAGCATCATGAATAAATGTCGTGATATTTATCTATGAAGCCCGTAGGAAGCAGAAAAAAAATCCAAAGACCGAGGCGATCGCGAATATTACCTGATATGGGCACACTATATAGATTTAGAGATCCATATTCATATCATGTCACACCGAACATAATAACCTGTATTACAATAAGAAGCTTAGACTTCGATCTTAATGTTACATACTTTTATAGTTGATATTACCATACGTTTTAAGGATTGATTGGAATGAAATTACCAACGATACAACTTGGAATGTTATATCTATCCCTTCTTATGGTAAAACTAAAACAACACGTCTTTCTCTTTCTACCATCTCTAGTTCTTAGATTACAACTTGTCAATACAGCCTTTTGACCTTTATCAAATGCAATAGCACCATATTTTTCCCAAAAGTTAACTGCACTCTCTTCACTCATCAATTCATAAATGGCCAATTTACCATCTCTAAGATCATCAGCTGCAACTTCAACAAGTGATGCAAATTCTTTATTTCCACGATAAATCTCACCAGTACGTCTCCAAAGACATGCAGGAATTGCCATTGAAGTGAAGACTCTATCATAATCTAAGAGCATCCTTTCAAAATTCTCTTCAACAAGTATCAAATCAACATCTTTTAAAGTTCTTGCAATTGCACGGAACGCTGGACGAAATATACTTAGAGGTTTCAAGATTCTCTGTTTTGACGAGACGTTCATATAGTTATCCATATAACTTTGTAATCTTGCATAACCCTTTGCATAGTTATAAGGTTGTAATAAACCAGCTTCTAATTTAGCATTAATAACTTGTTTTAATCGTTCTTCTGGTGATATTTCAGTTGATGGATCTGCAGCGGTTAAAAAAAATTTATCACGAGCAGAATCAGAGATTTGTTGTTGTGGTTGTGGAGGTAACATTTGGTTATTTATATTATTAGAACTGTTGTTACCTGTATTACCATTGTTATTGTTCAATGATAATCCAGATGGAAATTGGAAATTTGGTATATTTGGTGAATTGAGCATCGATAGATTTGTCAAAGATAAGTTTGTTAACGAATGTGAGGCACTGAGGTTATTCGACTGCAAAAGAGAAGGAGTATTCGTACCATTGGAGAAGATATTAGACCCATGCTGTTGTGTCATTTGTTGTTGGTGTTGTTGGTGTTGCTGATGATACTGCTGTTGTTGTTGTGGTTGTCCCTGATCTGGGGTCTGAGATCCAATCATCTCCGGATCATCGAGCATCGATAAGAACTCGTTAAGCGAGCTAAACTCTGAACCGGCATGTTCACTGAAGAAGAACGGTTGTTGGTTGAAAAGAGCAGATACATCTTTGGTATAATCCTTTGCCTGCTGATGTACTGGGTTATGCGTAGGAAGTGGTTGATGACGATCATTAGCAGCTGCAACCACAGCTGTTGATGTCTGTTGTGACTGTGACTGTTGCGGTTGATTATGTGGATGATCATCACCATACATCTGTACTTGGAGATGTTGTGGAACGCTATGAACTTCTAAATTCTGAAGAGTTGGAGTAAGACTCGTACGACCAATCTTTGAAGTTGAAGTCACCGGTGTTGTTACAGAAGTAGTTGTTGGTTGTTGTACTATCCCTGTTGCCATTGGTAATCCTGTTATAGTTGAAGTTGGTGTGGATATATTATTAGTTGTAGTTGTAGTTGTAGTAGCAGTAGCAGTAGAATCATTCTGAGTCAATTCAACTCTCTTCTTCTGTCTTGAACTAGCAGGCTCATCATGACAAAGATGTCCAATATTTCTCTTTATACAACGGGAACATGGTCTTTTTTCATCACAAATCATATGAGACCTTCTACAATAAACACATGCAATAACCACTTTCTTTCTTTTCTTCCTCTTTGGACCTTCGGTGGTGGATGTCGATGGTTTATTTGGAGATGTAATATCTGATTCTGCTGTATGAGAGATTGTCGAAGTATTTGGAGTTGAAGATGTAGATGGAGTTGTAGTGTTGTTATTAGCATTGACATTAACGTTGATACTACCAATGCTGGTAGTACCAGACGTTAGATCTGTCTGTTCTGGATCGTCACGCATCACAGTGTCTCCAGACATTGTAGATTTCGCTCTGATGATGTTAGCGATAGTGCAATGGAGTCACTCAGCGAGGACTGTTAGTCTGTGAAATATTACTAATGGAGTAAATATTGACGTTGTGGTCTATTGTTTATCTTTTACTTTCATGAAAGAGCGGAGGGTTTCGGATGTCATTTTTTCTTACAATCACCAGGGAAAAAATATCCCGGATCTTTGCGGCAGCGAATCAAAGACTTGTTTTCCCCAGATTTTGGTGTTTGGGTGTTGGACATATAAACTATACTTATAACCAGTACTGAGCACAATCCAATGTCATATGACTCTACTAAGCTATATTCCACATATCCATATGGCTATAGATGTATACCATTAACAATATCAACTTCATTTGAAATTATATTGTATATCATTTCTTCAATCACGCACCGCATTAGGCAATAACTCGTTAATCATGATGTTCTCAACTATATTAGAACTTGTAGTTACACCCATCTTCTTAACCAATCCACTAATGACATTTGCATTTGGACCAATATTAACAAACGATAATTCACTATGTTTATTCATCAAAGTTGATAAACAATTGACAAAATTAACCGGTTTTGTAAAATCTTGTATGAATTTATCCAATGCTTCACCATGTGTATAAGATATCGAATCACCGTTTAAATTTGAAACAATTGGAACAGTTAGTAGTTTATTGGTATTAGTAGTATTATAACAATCAGTTTGTTCCATTAACAGTTCTTTAAACTTTAGTTTTGATTCTTCCAAAATTGGATTATGAAATGGTAAAGTGACATTAAGTTTTATACCTTTTACTGAACCAAGATCCTTCTTTAACAATTTGGATATTGATTCTAATTCTTCTAATTCTCCACTCAATACACATTGATTTAAAGAATTTATATTTGCAATGGCAAGAGTCTTGAACTTTGTTACTCTATCTCTGATTATATCCATTGTATCCTCTTTTGGTTTGAACGTAAATGCAGTCATACCATATTTAGTATCATTGTTAGCATTAGCATTCATAACAGCTTCTTCCATAAATTTACCTCTTAGATGAGCAAAATATATACCTTGATCAAAAGGTATAACATCGTTAAGTATCAACGCTGTCAATTCACCTAATGAATGTCCTAAGAGATATGAACATTCAATTGGAGATTCACCATCGTTATTCTTTAAGATCAAAGATTCTAATAATAACAAAGAACTATATACAACCGAAGGTTGTAAATTTGAACTTTTAAGGAAAAAATCTTGATCATACGGCTTAACGAATAGTTTCTCTTGTAAACTTTGGATAAAAGATGATGTTGGTGACGTATAATTTATGGTTCCATTGTCATACATCAATGGAATCACTTTTGACTCTCCATACTTTTGACTTATGCTCTTCAAGACAGATTCTTTAATCAGTTGTCCTTGCCCAGGTAGTGTAAGCACCCTTGGTATCCCACCGATCTGTTTTCTGATGAGTTGCATTGTGGTACTCTGGCAATTGGATTGACGTATAATATTATACTATAGCAGTACAAGCTGTTATATGATCGAGATCCCAGGATCAAATTAATTAATTCCCGCGAAGCCCATTGTATTTTTCTCTTAACTACGTAGATCTGAGATTGTACAACCAGCTACATAACAGCACACAATAGAGCCATAGTTAAAAGTCTTTAGCACTGTCTAACAGAAGAGCTTAACTACCGGAGAACTCATCACAAACCCCGGACACACTGTGCTACTTATAATTCTCACAATACCTACACTTCTACCCCACTCCACTGACCCAGTGGAGGACCACCGCACTTTCCCCATTTTCTTCCTCTGACTCTGCCCCCCTGCCTATGCCAACCACCCGGTGCCGGGAACCCCCAGCAGACTTCTCCTGTTCCGCCCGCCTGGAAGCAGCTGCATCTCAGCTAAAATTTTTCTACCTGGCAGTTAATTTCCTGCTAATTTGGAGATAAAGAAGTTTTTTTTCCCTCTTGGTAACAATAGCTATGGCTGATAATGGTAATAATCGATATCTTATGACTGAATAATTCTCCGATCCACAGGAAAAGTAGAAAAATTATTAGTACTAGTAATTGTTATACATTCTACTTATTATAAATATACAACTGGTGATCATAACAATTGGCCATATACCCGTTACAGACCATTCCTGAACTATCACAAACAGCATACAATGACAGACCAAAGACCACTCCCATTCATCTATCAATTCTTATCCGGTGCAGTTGCCGGAGTCAGTGAAATCCTCGTGATGTATCCATTGGACGTTGTCAAGACTCGTATTCAATTACAAGTTGGTTCAGGTGCATCTGCTGAATATACAGGTGTCATTGACTGTTTCACCAAGATCATCAAGACCGAAGGTCCAGCTCGTCTATATAAGGGTATCTCTGCTCCAATATTGATGGAAGCTCCAAAGAGAGCCACAAAATTTGCTGCAAATGATGAATATACAAAATTGTACAAGGATTTATTTGGAGTTCAAACTATGACTCAACCATTATCCATCCTTTCTGGTGCATCTGCTGGTGCAACTGAATCATTTGTCGTTGTACCATTTGAATTGATCAAGATTAGATTACAAGATAAAAATTCTCCATATAAATCCGTTGGTGATGCTTTTTTCAAAACTGTTAAAAATGAAGGTCCATTAGCTTTATACAATGGTTTAGAAGCTACACTTTGGAGACATATCGTTTGGAATGCAGGTTATTTTGGTATTATTTTCCAAGTTAGATCCCTTTTACCAAAAGCTGAAACTTCTACTCAAAAGACTTTAAACGATTTGACAGCTGGTGCAATTGGTGGTACATTTGGTACTATTTTCAATACACCATTTGATGTTGTTAAATCAAGAATTCAAAATACAGTGTTAAAACCTGGTGAGGTTAGAAAATATAATTGGACTTTCCCATCTTTGGTTACAATCTATAAAGAAGAAGGTTTTTCAGCTTTGTATAAAGGTTTCTTACCAAAAGTGTTGAGATTAGGTCCAGGTGGTGGTATTCTTTTGGTTGTGTTTACTGCAACAATGGATTTCTTTAGAGGTTATCATTATGGTACTAAATAGATGGGATTCACCACTATATATACTGCCAGTCTATATTATTATTATTATATTATTGTTTCTTAGGATAGATTATAACTACAAGTAGTACATATATACAAGCTATACAACAGTCATAGTAGTAGAGTAATAATTGTATGATCCACCAGCCCTTGCCAACTCCAACACGATCCACCTGCAAGAGTAGTCGCGAGAGAACGAGAAGACAAAAGGGCATTGAGATGAGCATTAGATTCTGGCGAAAGAACCAAATTTGATCTCACCGAAGACTTGACGCCTATCCCACCGTAAAAATTAAATCGGCAATGGATGAAAGCAACACGGTTTTAAAGTCCTGGTTGTCCGCACTAAAGAATCAAAAGAAGAAAGGGGAAAAGATTACAAAAGATGGTAAACTGGAATTTTTTTCAGTTGGTTTTTATAGTTGTGAATTTTTTGCTGTTGGGACTATGGCTATAATTACGAGGGAGGGTCAGGTGACATTACCGGTTTAGGGTTACATTATAATATCCTTACATCTTACATATCATACAACCACTATCATTATCATTACAATCTTCAGTATCAGCACACATAACTATTTCTACACAACTATTTACCTCACAATGGTGGACACAGTGATAAGATTCTCATCTGCTTCATACCCTGATCTTCAACTGCCCTCTTTAACGGATACAACACAACTTACTCTATCATGGTTAAGAAAAAATGTACGTCATAAGCTTAGTGATTTAAAACAGAAAAGACTAAGATTCATATTAAATGGTCGAGTTATAACAGAGAACACTGATCTTGGTGAAGAGTTTAACAAACAACAGAGGTTTAAGATCTCCAATGATAATGATGATTCTGAGGACAACAACAACAACAGTAATAACGATAACAAATTCTATATACATTGTTTAATTGGTGATGTCCTTTCAGATGAAGATTTACAAAAAGAGAATGAATTAGACCATAGGGTTCAAGAACAGAGTACAACACCTGCACCTGTTGGCTTCGATAGATTGGCAAATGCAGGTTTTAGTCAAGAAGATATAATGTCATTAAGAAGACAATTTAGACAATTATATGGTGATTTACCGCAGAATGCAAATACTAATAATAATGCTAATGATTTAAGACAATTGGAAGAAAGATGGATAGATAGTACTGTTAATAACGAAGTTGATGATTTTAATATTGCAACTGCAGGTCAAAATGGTTCAATGATGAGTGGTAACGTTGATTTATTGGTTGGTGTTTTAATTGGATGTTTTCTTGGTGTACTTAGTGTCTTTTTGTTGATGAGTGGGAAGCTGTTCAACAAGAGACAAAAAATGGCTATATTTGCAGGGTTAGTTGTCAATTTTTCATTTGCATTGGTTAGACAATGGTCATAGGGTTATATATATATTCATTCTACGGTCAACATCTGAAGTTTACTGTTCATAGTTATAGTTATAATATTATCTATTCATCTAATCCAACTTCTTTTGAAGTCTCTTTTCATTCTGATAAGCTTGAATCTTACCAAATGCCTCATCCATAACCTTTTCAACAGGTTCATCAAACAGATAAGGCAATGCAGGAACAATAGCCAAACCTATTGAAATAGGACCCCATTGTCTTAACAATGCGTTTTTAATGTTCTTATCAGCATATTTAGTAGCTTGCTTAACAGCAGTATGGATTGTAAAAGCTGGAAGACCCATAGATGCAATACTTTGGAATAAACCTCTTTTCAATCCAACCAATCTCCAATCCAAATCGTTTGAAGCCAATGATTTGGCAGTTTCATCAACAGAAGGTAATGGATCCCAAGGTTTTAAACCTGGGATATATTGACCCTGTTGACGTGTCTTAGCCTTCCATGCCTCATATGAAACATCACCGAGTACATATGACCATGATATACCATAACATGCTTTGACCCATAATGGATGTACAGCTGGTCTAAAAGATTCACCGATGTCACTTGTATAGGCAACATAACGATGAGAAGCTAATAGTATTGTTCTTAATCTATTGGCATATGCAGCATAACGAACGTTTGATTCTGTTGAATCTCCGGAGATTTCGTTTGGATGAACAGCTTCGATCTTTCTGTCTGTATCGTCTGACATTGTACTTGGTTATAGAGGATTGTAGTTCTGTATAATACTGTTTAGTAGGTTTATATCGTGGGTAAAAACGGCAAATTACGTACATCTCAATACTTAACTGCACACCAAATATTTTGCCATTGCTATACAACTGTACTATTTATCACCATAGCTACCATAGTTCTAGTTCTAGCCAAAAAAATCTACGTGAGTGTGCGCCAGACAAACAAACAGCTGGCGGCTAATTATTCTTAGATAAGTTCAACTACAAAACGTTGTCGTTGTCCATTGTCATCATCAAGAGTTCCATTACTCTCTATTATAACGAAGTATATGCCGTGGTCTTCCCTGTTATTATATAATACAGTGCACATGCTGTTTAATTTCAACGACGCATCAACAGATAGACATTCTCCTGTTTCAAACTGCTCAAGTTTCTATAGCCACCTTCTAGACATAGCAACAATCCACCAAATGAAACATAGACACTGATCTTATCATCAGAACTTTCTTCAAATTTATAAACAGTACCATACATCACATAATCATAATCATCTGCTAATGATTTCTCACCAATCTTTGGAGGTCTCCATGACGTTTGTACAGAACTTTGTTTGTTGTTATCATCTTCAGAGTCTAATGACAACGATGATGCCAATGTGATTGTGACTGATTCATTTGTCTTCAATGGGAAAAGATCAGAGTTTATATCTAAGGTGATCTTAATATCGGAAGAAGTTGTACTGGAACCAACGATACGTGATACCTTGTTGTAACGTGCAGAGTCAACCTCTGTTACTGTGAAGATGTCGTCAAAGAGCGTGGTGGACATGGTCTGTGATGTATGTGTAATGGGAAGTGTGAATGTTTGTGGTATGAGATGGAGAAGTAATAGCAGAAGTAATGATACTAACTACAACCTCTGCTTCACAGTACAAATATTTTTGTTTTTCCTTCAAAAAAATTTCAACTCGATCGAGAAATGTTCTTATGGCACAGTGCATCATAACCATAGACTACATAAAATTTGGAAAATACACGGGCTCGTAACCGTTTCCTGGTTTGGGTGTCAATGGACTAACATGTCACACACCCTTTTAAAGATTGATACCAAGCACACACATTAGACAGTTTTATGACAGACTTGAAACTGAATAATTCCAACTCATCTCTTTCATCTCTTCCATTTACTGTTAGTACTGTGTTTTATCCATACACCATCAGTAATTTAATACTACGGTATATACTGTTACAATAGTTGCAAACGATATGGGTAAAGATCAGTTTGAACTGGAGGATTTGGAACAAGGACCAACAGATCAAGAATCTGTGGATGCCACACTGTTACGAACGAGGTTTGATAGTTTAGCTGATGCTTCGTCACGAGGTAAGGGTAAAAAATGGACAAAGAAGAAGAAAATTACTCTGTTGCTTGCTACTCTGATAACAATATGGATCGTTGGAACAATGGTTTATCTCTCTGGAGGTGCTGATAGAGTTGTCGATTATTACAAAACACAAGTTGGAGGAACAGGATCTGATAGACCAGAGACAAATGGTGAGATTGCTGCTGACCAAGGAGAAGAAGAAGAAGATAAAAAAATAGATCCAGAGACAGAGGAACCAGTGGAACAGGATGTTGATCATAAGACCGATGTCACCGAGAGTTCAACAACTCCAAAACCAACCACCAACCCGGAGAGTAAAGAAGATGAAGACGAAAACTCACTTCCACATACAAAGAAATTGCCAATAACGATGAAGGATCTTAGATCAGGAAGACTTGGAGTATATTCAACCCAGATCACTTTTATCAAACCACCATCATCGGATCAAGATGATGAAGGTTTATACTTTTACGTTGATAAAAATAAAATCATTGCACAAAAGGCAAATGATCCAAATTGGACAAAGACATTGATGAATGAACTTTCAATAAAGTATAAAGATGACAGTTATAAAATAATGGATTTTAAACCAAATTATGAATTGACATTTGCCATTGTCACGACTCATAAGACTAAAATATTTAGACATTCTTCAAGGGCATTCTATTGGATATTGGATCTTTCAAATGGGAAAGTTTTTCCTTTGAATAATAAAGATAAAGAAGATGGAAGTTTAAACTATTTATCATATGCTTATTGGTCTCCAATGTATAACTATATCACATTCCATGAAGATGATAATCTATACATCAAATCAATGAACAGTGATAATGAAAACAATGATATTCAACAGATAACAAAAGATGGTTCAAAGGAACAATTAATAGCCAAGACAGATTGGGTTTATGAAGAAGAAGTTATGGCTGATGATAAGGCATTTTGGTGGTCATCTGATGAAAAATCGTTAATCTTTATGAAAACTTCTGAAAAGGATGTTCCTACTTATAACATTGATTTCTACGTTCAATCACCATCAGGTGGAGCAACTCTTTATCCAATATCTGAAAAAATTTCATATCCAAAAGTTGGTATGAAAAACCCAGAGGTTAGTCTATTTCATTATGATACAACGAATAAAAACTTGTTAGAGATTCCACGTGAAGGTTCAGAATTGGGTAAAGATTTCATCATTTATGAAGTATTTTTCGTTGGAAACGATAATCTAATGATCAAAGAAACTGATAGAGAATCCAACGTATTAAACGTTCGTCATTATCAAATTAAAAAAGGTGAATCTCAAATTGTACATAAGGTGAATGCAAATGATGAATATGGAGGATGGATTGAAAAATTTAATAGTCCATTGATCATTCCCATTTCAAATGATCGTAAAGAAATTGGTTATGTCGATACATATGCAGTTGATGGGTTTAACCATCTTTGTTATTTTGCAAATGTCAATTCTAAACCAATCCCATTAACATCAGGAAATTGGGAAGTTGTTAATGGAGATTTAAGTTTTAATCCAGATTCTAATTTGGTTTATTTCTCTGCAGCAAAAAGCTCAAGTGTCGACAAAAATCTTTATTCTGTTCATTTAGAAACTCATGAGATTAAATCATTAACAGATGATAGTAAACATGGATATTATGATACAACTTTCAGTTCGAATGGTGAGTTTGCTATTCGTTATTTACAAGGTCCTGATCTGAAATCTATGGAATTGATCAAAGTGCAGGATCAATCTTTAATCATGCCATTTTCAAATCAAAGGTTATACATTGCAGCATCTGCAACGTATGATTTCCCAGTGAGAAATTTCCATAGAATCGAGGTTGATAAGAACGATGATGAAACACCAGTTACTTTAAACGTTATTGAATACCTACCACCAAATTTTGATCCAAAGAAGAAATATCCATTATTAGTACATTATTATGCTGGACCAGGTTCACATACAGTTAAGAGTTCGATATCTTTGGCATTTGAAGATGTTGTTTCATCTTCATTGGATGCAATTGTCCTTTATATTGAACCAAGAGGAACTGGAGGACAAGGTTGGAAATTTAGATCATGGGCAAATAAGAGAATTGGATATTGGGAACCAAGAGACATTGTCACTATAACTAAGAAATGGATTTCAAAGGGATTTATCGATACCGAGAAAACTGCATGTTGGGGATGGTCATATGGTGGATTTACCACTTTGAAGACTTTAGAATATGACCAAGGTGAGACCTTCAAATATGGTATGGCTGTGGCACCAGTGACAAATTGGATGCTTTATGATTCTATATATACGGAGAGATATATGGATCTTCCGGAGAATAACGAGGCAGGTTATAAGATCTCACAGATTAGTGATGTTGAAAGCTTGAGTAAAGTTGAAAGATTCTTAGTGATGCATGGAACAGCAGATGATAATGTCCATATACAAAACACATATGGTCTATTGGATCTTTTGATAATGAATTCAGTGGAGAATTATGATGTTCATGTTTTCCCAGATTCAGAGCATAGTATTCTTTATCATAATGCCAATCCTGTTGTTTATGATAAGTTATTCAGTTGGTTGAAAGATGCATTTGATGGAGACTTCAAGAAGATTGGTCATAAATAG
>JAJLRR010000125.1:0-12679 GCA_030567175.1 Williopsis lachancei
CATAATGACACATATAACCTACTCTGGTTTCTTAAATAATGCAACAGTCACAAGTCAGGACGCTGATTTAACAATTATCACGATCAAATGCTGGCTTACACCAATAATGCTGTTAGTCATTTATGTTTACTACATCTGATCAATTTGGATTAATCACCGCTGTGAGAAGGTAGGATCAATCATACGCTTTGAGTGGGGAGATCTTCAGAGTATTTGAATCAGCAAAGGCTCTTAAACGATATACTCACAGTCGTATACATACTTAATACTGCTTGTATCGATGGAGTTCACAAATTCTCTTTGGTAGACAGCTCGAAATCATGGATTATATCTCACAGCACTATGAATTGACATCTCATCTATCCACAACTCCAACACAGATTATTCAGGGTACTCTCACTCTCTCTCATCTCTCATTTTGAAGTATGCAACAAAGCAGCCAAATGTGGTTATATATCATAACACTTCATCACATCAGTTATATCATATCAATAAAACCATATCATGACGGTTCAATGAACAATCGTCTTTACATCTTACTGCTGAAACAGCACATCTTCACTTGATATCAGATCACTAAAAGCAATGTCATTGTTGAACCTTCTTGTATGAATGAAATTCTTAGACACACATTATTCATCAGCTCACAGTTGTCGTCAAATACCACAGACTCGTCAATTGTCAACAGCCCTAGATCACATCACTCACAATATCATCACAGTTTATTCATTACATGTCTACTACTTGATCAAACTGACTTTATCTCTACCTTTGAAATACTCAAGGTAAACATTGTCATAAGTCAATCTCAGTCAATTCATTTCCACCGTATCATCATTACCACAACTTCCATCTCTGCTTTTGGCATTAGCAACAACACAGCTACATATTGTTTTAGCTCATTACAAAGCATAAGATATCAGTGTTCTGTTTCTTCTTTCAATGGTTTACTCACAGGTGCTCACTATTCAATATCTCACTGCTATCATCATATAACACAGATATCATAACAGCTTCATGAATTGTTAAAAGCTGAAGATGTCATTTTACACAACGTTATATGTCAGATATTGCAACAGACTGACCCTCATCATTATTCCTGAATCGTTGAGCAGCACAGATGAACATTGTGATATATCATTATATTCAACCACATTACTACAATCTTACCATCACAGCTTAACCAACCATCCCTACATTTGTCATTTGTAACATCACAGCTACTTATTGTCCTAGATTATTATAAGCTATATCACAGTCATCTATTATAACACATCACTACTGTCTACCTAATTCACTGCTCTACTGAAGATTATACTTCCGTATCATGTACTACGACATCATCTATATATATCGGCAGCTTGTTTCTCATCGACATGTAATAGATACCAAGAAGAGTTAATGATCACACTCCTTGTAATGAAACTCGATAATGTATCAGTTATTATTAGCTAAGACTGTTGGGCAGATTGCGGAAACTATTTAGAATATATTAACACCTTACAGTATCAGATTTTCAAACTAAGTGTAATGGATTCACCATGTGTCGATTGTAGCCATAACACATATAGAAAAGCAGTTAATTCATAAAGTCGTATCACTCTTTGGAACAACAAGGTAGTAAAACTACCATGATTCGTGTCACAGTATGACGATGACCATAGAAAAAGATGAATGGAGCTAGAACCATAAAATCCAGCAGGATGGTAAGATCAGGTGTAATGAAGTTTAAGTATATGTTTGTAATAGTGCTGGTACCTTTTTGTACTTTATGGAAGGTTCTGGAACTAGTCACTAGAAACCATCACTATCTCGAAGGTTCTATAAGATGTTACCAGATCACTAGATCATGAGTAAAATCACTGACTACAACAACTATATAAGAGACTCGTAGTTCCACTCGTCTCACTTTCGTCTATTTACTGTATTTAGAGTAATCAACGTTTATTAAGCTACCAAAGTTAGATCTTAATTCTCACAGTAATATCACAATGTTAATGTTAAGTGCGTATGACTAAAACAGATATCATCAGCATTCGAATGTGCTATTAGTGCATATGTCAAACAACCATATCTCATTGACATTTTATGACACGAGCAAGGACATTGTATGACTTGAGCAAGTACATTGTAAGATTTTGTATGATTTGAGCAAGGACATTGGATGACTTGAGCAATCATATCCCACTGGCAGTGTGAGTGGACATTGTATGACTTGGGCAACTGAATTATGTATATGTCAAGCAATAGTATTGACAGTCTTGCAGAGCACCACTTTTACCGAGTTAGATTAGCTCTTAGTTTCTTGAAAATGGTATTATTCTCAGTAGTCTCATTCAATAGTCTATTGTTATCACCTTGGCCTTTCCATTCCATCTGATGCAATTCATATAAAAACATCTTTCTTCAAGTATAGATTTCTTCCATATACAACAGTTTGATCTCGATGCTTCACTAAGACTAAGTTGAGATGCTGATAAAGTTATATTCATTTGGACAAGCGGTGATTTGAGATTCACCAACAGTGAAGATGAAAGTAATAAGTGACATAAGCATTGATACAGTTCGTTATGTTTCTGTATATCATAATGATTTCAATAGATGTGAATATAGCCTGTTGTTGTACTATTGAATAATGGAACTTTGTTCATGATCTTCTTCAAGTATTAGTGCAACAATGAAAGTATGACATTGGCACACTCAGTGAGTAGCGACCAATTCAGAACAGACTCCAACCCTAATGATATTCTCACATTCAATGTCGTGAGCAAAAACAATACAGCTAAGTGTTATCATGAAAGCAAGTGTGGCTCTAAGTCTGCTCATTGGTATTGATTGTAACGCTCAAATGACACACTTCTTGACAACTCAAACCTCAACCACCGTTCGGATATTCAATGACTCAGTCCACAACAGTAGAGTGGAGTCTTTGTATTCAAGCTCAACAGCTTTACCTCCATCAATTGCAGTGATGTTCTTCTTATATCCATAATGTCACTTGACTAAGACTTTAGAACAGCACGAATATGAGAGCCGGCCACTAACAGCATAGTGCCAATGAACTTCAAAGAGTATCCTCGATGATCAAGCAATATGGAAGTAGACAGAATATTGTAGACATTGAACCAAGCTATTGCTGAAGCGTCTTAACCATCATGAACAGCTTTCAGCTGCTATTGCGATATTCTGTTTATGATCTTTCATGACGATTGACATGAGTCACTGATACAGTATTATGGATTGAGTTTAATCTTGGTTCCAATGTGTTACTTCATGCACATACATGGCTCTACACCTAGTTCTGTTCCAGTATTAAAGGCAACTCTGCACTCTGTAGTGGCTATAATGGGGGATTGAGACTTGACATCTGATGCTTGGTGTTGATCAGAACGTGCAAATGATATACATATTCAGTTCATAAAACTTCAGTCATCACTCAGTTGTAGCATTTGGAGTCAGCTTCTCATAGTAGAAGGCATGAATAATAAATTCATCATTAGCTTGTTTAGATCTTGCCTTTGTATTGTTGTTCTTCATTGAGGTTGACATTGACAACCATCGTTGTATAGTGGAAGCCTCACTTGAAGATTTGGATTCACTATGGTCAAGGTTAAAAATCATCTTATAAGCCACTTGTAATATCACTCTATCGTTGATTGCATCATTTAGTATATTCTCTCACACAGTCAATTTGATATCATGAAGCAGCTAAGCTCTCCCCATCTCATTGACAAAACAATTCACTGATGGTATTGAGTCAGGAAGGATAATGTTGATTGTTGATAGCAGATGATGACTAGAATTGTGTCTCTTCATATAAATTTCATTTCTGGTACAGAACTTGCGATTGAGTGTACCAGTCCTTGACAAGATCACTTTAAAAGGCAAGAAACCAGAGATTAATTGTATGAAGAAGGTAATGAAGTTAATGATAGTGTAGTGAAGTCATGACAATAGTCTGACGCTGTTGGATCGTCATGATTAGGTTGATAGGGCATTGATAAATGACTGGTAGCTAAATAAACAATTGTATGATCCTGTGGCATCCAAAGCTCGGAATATGTGTCTTTATGTTTTGACCATTTTAATTAACAGGTATCTCTTGTGATATTATGAGATCCAAGCTCGTGATAGCAATATTGTTGTGAATCACTTGAATGGCTTTGTCTTATCTATGGAACGTGCTTTGTGGTCACTAGTATTTATGGTTTTATCGCTTTGAAATTTTCAGTATAAAGGACGGGGCTGCTTAACACTGACACATTTTAATCCTGATAAGAACAGAACGAAAAAATCAGCAGCTTATACTGAGCTTCATCTTTGTCTAATTCATCATCAACCAACAACACAAACCATTCAAATCAACCAGTCTCAAGATGGATTATACTTCGTTTTATGGTTATGGTATTGATGGACTGGATCCTCTTAATTGGAGCATGTGATTCAACTTCTTCACCATTCATAATGGAGCATATGGCTACTTCCAGCAAATGCTTATCAATGTTCTAATATTCCACCATCTTCATCGAAGCTTATCAATCAATACTACACTATGGTATAGGTAATGACAGATATCAGCTACTTTACTGTCTCATAAAATACAGCTATTGCAAGCCATAGCTCTGATATTGTCTGTGTCGTGATTGGATCTTACATCATACACAGCCTGCCATCACTCAGTTGCTCTGTGGTCACTACATGGTACCAACTTGGCATTTTTTATCACTACATGTAACAAGTCTTCAGTGGGAGACATTTACTCTACATTAACCAGCATAGGCAAAATCATATATTCACAGTCGTGTACATAATTCTACTTGTACCATTGGAGTTCACAAATCGACAGCTCATAGCTATAGAATACTGAGATTATGTCATCACAGATCAATGAACCATGTGTACTTGTTAATTATGGAGCGGCATAGCTTTATATTCTTTCAGATCGCCACGAACTGTATTGCTGTGACTCTGCTACTTGTCTCTATGGTATTCACAGATGCTGCATAATCAATATATAAACCTTACGACGAGATAGTATGGCAGAGGATCGTTACTTTTAAGCATTGTCTCTGGGAAAACCCATCATTCATCTCTCAAGTTTCTAGATTTACCAAATGAACTTCAGTTGTTAATATTTAAAGAGATTCTTCTGACCTTCGTTCCTGTGAGACTTGTAGCGATCAATAATTCAACACGGCATGGATTTAACAAATAGCCAGCTGTGATCAACTACTTGGAGAGTTAGGATGGTAATGTAAGAATAATGTGACCATGTTGTTTAACTTAATATGAGGTTAGTGACTAATGACCGTTAATGAAATAGACGAGGATACATTTTACTTGAACAAGATGGCATAAGGATTATATTGGCATAAGATGTATATATATATAACATCACAATCTATATCTAAAATGGATATTCTCTTTATCTGTCAAATCAGCAAATTCATAGTTATCAAGTCCTTCAAGCGGATCTTTAGTCATTTCGGACATTGCTTTTTCTTTCAACTTATTACCATACCAATAGTTATAATAGATACATCCAATCAATACAAGGGATACACAATCACAAACGACAAATCCAATCTTACCACCGTTATAATCAGGGGCTTGAGATTCGATAAATGTCTGTGGACCAACGATATTACCAACACAATAACCTATTAAGAACATTGCATTCGTAGTGATTTTCTTTGTATGACCAGCGGTATTTGAAGAGAAACATGATAATGCACAAATCATTGTTGTTGGGAACACGGACATAACATAATAACCAGCTAATCTTGCCTGTTTTGGTTTAGCAAATGCCAATAGACATGAACAGATCAATGCAATTGCCATTGCAAACATCGAAACAGCCATTCTATGTTTAACGTATTTGGTTGAATATGCCAATAGTACACAACCAACAACTTCAACTGCTCCACTTGGCATATGCATTAATAATGATCTTTTAGAATCGAATCCAAAGTCAACGTTTAATAAGATGCTTCCAAAAGTTGTTAATCCACCATTTGGTATACATGAAGCAATACCAAATAAGAAGTATAACCAAGTTGTCATATCGTACATTGCCTCTTTAAACTGATGTTTTTTAAAATGTCTATTACCAAAACCTTGTTGATTTGATTTAATTCTTGCAACAACCAATTTCTTCTCCTCTTCTGTCAAGAACCAAGCCTTTGAAGGATTATCAGGGATATGCAATAGTACTAAGAACCCCGTTGTTATAGTCATAATACCTGTGATTATGAATAATAGTTTCCAAGCTTCTAATGAATATTCAGATTGATGAATCGCTAAAGTATGAGCGATTGCACCTCCAATAATGGTACCCATACCGTTACATCCAAGCCACATTGCAGTTCTCAAGAATTGTTCTTCAGCTCGATACCATTGGCCGGTGATGATGACCATTCCAGGAGTCACTGCCGATTCAAGCATACCCAAGATGGTTCTCAATGTTATAAACCCAGCATAAGTTTGTGGAGTTGAATGAAGACATAGAATAATACCCCAAATGATAATAAAACCTGCAATGCCTTAGCCATTGGTAATCTTTGTAAGATCATATTTGCAGGAAATACAAATGCCAAATAACCCAGATAGAACGAAGTAGTTGTCCATGAATACATATCACCTTTCATATTAAAATATGTACGTAGTCCCATTATTGAAGCATAACTTGTTGTTGTCTTATCCATGAATTGGAAAGCATAAACCATACAGATCAATGGTAATAGACATAGATCTGTCTTTCTTAGGATTTTCTTATTCGTTGCATCATCAATGAATATACTATCTATATTTAAAGCCATTTCCATTGCTTCATCAACATCTCCAGTGATATTTATCTTTTTACCATCTGAAGAAACATAACTTGTTATAACTTCAACTGTACCAATGTTATCTTTTGTAAATGAAACCACTGGTTCAATATCATTAGATATTTTCTCTTTCTCATTCTCAGTATCAGAAGTCATTTTGTTGTATGGTTATTACTGTTTTGTATAAAACAATGACAGATGAATATGTCAAATGAATATGACATTGATCATGGTTTAAATACTTCTGTTATTCTGATATGATATGATATGATATGATATATCAGAATCCCTTATCTTACATAGAGATAATGGTATATGAACATCCATATAGCTATATCTCCATTCTCTTTATCTAAGATAATATGAATATGAATACGAATACAATTTGTTATATTCGGTGTTAATGCTAAAATTGATAATTTTTACGAGATATAGTATTGAAGGTGTGCTCGTACCAACATGCTATCTATACGGTTACTCCTTGGAGTAATAAATTGCATCCCTTGATCTATTCATATTGACTAAAGCCTTATGAAATAATAAATTATTCGTATGTACTCTCCAGGTCATTTGATAATGAATTGCAAATGATCAGTTAACAATTATACAATGAACTGATATTCAACCAAGCCAAGCATTTGATACAAATATAATCCGTACCAAGTTAAAACTTGACAGCTGTACCAAGACTTTATGATTGAGTAAGTTATTTGACATCTCGGATAAACTTATAGATATGATAATGATAATGATAATGATGATAATGATAATGATCTGCAATTGCTTTATATTCTTGATCTAGATATAAGTCCATACACATGTACATACATATACCAATAGAGTAGGATATGGAGCTAAATATGCATTAGCTTATCTATATCTATCATCGTATTATCTTTATAATACATATTATAATACCGATATAACTGGTGACTGCAATATTATAACTAGTAGTAATAGTAATGTAGTACTATGAGATCCTTTGACATATAATCCCCCCTGCAGATCACTAAAAATGTAAAGCGCTTACCCTAAACAGGTAAGCGTAGTGTGATTATTATGACAAACGGATGTTGTATGGTTATACTGTTATATCATTATCACTATCTGATAATAGATAACAGATATAATGATAACAGATCATATATGATATATATGATATATAGACATGGTATAAGTACAAGTTTATACGTTGATCTTGAAAGAAGAATCAAACAAAAAGATTTTAGTGGATGATGTAATATATTATATAAGATATTATATAATCTCTAGCATAAGAAATATGATCCCCGGAGTTAAACGGACTTTGCCGAATTATGCGCTTTCAGGTTTTTTACTCTTTGTCTTTTGCAGCCCGCTCAGCGGCAATAATTAGTGGAGATTATGATTACAATTAGTAAAAGCATTTGATAAAATGACAAAATTGATTTATCCCCAGATCTAACACTTTCAACTTCAACAAGCTAAACAAAGAGAATACAAGGCATACAGAACACGCGGCTAAACATATACAGAAATAAACAAATAAACAAAGAAACTATGGCTTCAACTTCACAGGATAATGACCGTAAACGGCTTCAGAATAAACTCAGTCAACGGAAACATAGAGAGAAACAACAGAAGAAAGTTAAAGAACTTGAATCAAAAGTTACAGAATTAACCCAAAGATTGAATGGATGTCTCTATAAAAAGGAATCCCAAAGTGAATTGGCAAAGATCCGTAAAATCGCATGGAATAAGATGGATGATATCTCCAAGCAGATTGAAAATCTAAAGCGGTTTCTAAATACAGAGGTCTTTGGACTATTGGATGCCGATCCAACGTTACAATCACCAACAGCTGCTTCTCCTTCAAGCTCCATGACATCCGAAGGACTCGTTACTGCTGCTGCTAATGAGGATAACACAACAGAAGTACCAGAAGTACGACAGACCCCATTGTTGGAGTTCCCACAATCATCCGAACTATATCATCACAAAACCCATGAGACAAGTGACACCCCAAAGCTAACCAACATCATATCCATATACCCGTTTTTTGATAACTTCAAACCGGAACAAGTTGTAAATAACATTGGTACTCAGTTCATAACGAGTCTTAGTACACTGAACTTACAATCGGATCATTATCAGATCGAATCGTTGATAACTTCGCCTTTTATCCTCGATTCCGTTTGTAACTATGTCAATGAAATGTTACAAAAAATCCCTAAATTGGTGAATTTTGCATTTGCATTAGGTGGTGTTAAATGTCTATGTGGTCAAATCTTATTGTTATGTACTGCCTATCCACAGTTAAACTATTCAATAATTGAAATATTGTTTCAAAAAAGCTGTGATTCTGAATTCATTCAACTGTTATGTTCAAAGACAAACAATGCACTTGAAAGTTATTCATCAAAGGATGCTAGTCGTTTAAACAATTTTATCATTTCAATTCAATCGAATTTAAATGAAAAGACAAAATTGGAAATCATCAGAAGGAAAAGTGTATTGAATGCTGAATTTAATCCAACTTCTCTACAAAGTTATCTATTAAGGACAAAACCTTTGGATGAATATCCTCATTGGGTAAATTTTATCGTTTGGCCAGAGTTTCGTGATAGAATCCTTTTAAACTATGATCGTATGGATCATATAACAAGAGAATTGTTATTCAAAGAATTATTCGATAATACCGTTCTTATTATAAAAAGTACATGTGATTCCGATAATGATACCATAAGGGATAAATTATTCTTCTTGGCAAATGTTAATAGCGTTTTATTACGTCAAAATGGTAACAACAATAATATAAGTTATAACCAATCATATCCAACTCTGGATGAATTGATTGCATTTGGATTGTTCAATCCAAGATTTTGGAAAATAACAAGATCTTTTGCTTTAAAATTTGGTACAAATATTGTACCTGAGAATTTAGTTGCTTGGGATATTGATGATCTTTTATCTCAAAATATCATTAGTTGTTGTCATTCTACAATATCATCAGTTTCATCATTATCCAATTCTGGTACTTCTGCAATAGCTAATTATAATGCTTCTAATATCCCAAATTTTACAAACAATCAACAGACGTCGATGTATAACGTTAATATGTCCTTTTGACCATATATTTATATATACTATGAATGGATTTGTGAATCAGTTGTACACATCAAAACAACAAAACAGCCTTTAAAGTACTTCCATTATGCATATCTTCTAGAGCTTGTTCAAACTCTTCAACTCTATAAGTCGTTATGATATCATCCACTGGGAATTTACCATCCAAATACCAATTTATTAACTTTGGTACAAATTCTTGAGCAATTGCATCACCTTCAATACTACTTATCAATTGCTTACCTGATGGGAAAAATTGGAAAAATGGGATCTTTATAACATCATTTGGATCACTACTGACCCCAAGGATTATAACTTTACCCTTTTGTGCTGAATTGAACAATGCATCCTCAACGAACTTTGAACCTCCAATACATTCAACTGAAATATCAGCACCTTTCCCCTGTGTGATTCTCTTTATCTCATTACCAACGAATTGTGGATCATCCATCTGAGGTTTTATCACATGAGTTGCACCAGCTTTTAGGGCAAGTTCACGTTTTGAATCCAGGACATCAACACCGATGATCTTTGAAGCTCCACCGATCTTTGCACCCAACAATGCTGCAAACCCAACACCTCCTAGGCCATAGATAACGACACAATCTGTTGGTTTGATTGGGCCTGTGTTTAACACTGCACCGGCACCGGTTTGAAATCCACATCCAAAGGGTCCCATACGTAAGAATTGTTCATCTGTAAATTCTCTATTGATCAGATTCTCTAGATTTACAACGGATGTTTCATCAACAACGGTATGTTGTGCAAATGAACTTTGACCAAAGAATTTACCCTCAATCTTGGAAGAATAAGAATCATCTTCAATCTCTTTGAAAGTTGGATAATCATCTTCTCTATCTGTTAATCTTAGATTCTTCGAATCAAAATCATTACAAAATGCCATATCACCATTTTGACAACTTGAACAATGATTACAGAATGAATAACTAAGAGTAACACGATCTCCAATATTAGCAGTCTTGACATCTGATCCAATGTCTTTAACAATACCAACACCTTCATGTCCAAATATCCTTGGATAATCTGCATCTTCAAATCCCATTCCAATATCAGTATGACATATACCAACTGCTTTCATTTCAATGAATAATTCATTTGGTCTAAGTTGAGTACGAACAAGAACATCTCTAAACTTCCAATTCAGTTTATTCTTATCCGTGGTTCTATTATAAGAAACAATGGCCTTTGTTGGTATGAAATCTGACGTTGATGATGAACTCATCGTTCTCAATGGTTGAAATGTAATTTTTGTACTAACTTTCGATTGTAATGGAGATATCATCTCTTTGGTTATCATCTGTGGTTTAATGTATAAAGTATTACAATACAATGACTGTGGTTATATACAACCATCGTCAAATACTTCCCCTTTTATATACTCAGGCTTCTCTGAGGCGTCACTCTGCCCCTCTCCATCGGATGGATTAATGTACCGGGGTAACCACCATAACAAGATCCGTTCCATATATACCGAATATCACGTATCACACACAGAAACTCATACTCATAACCCTTCCTATAATCCCACAATTACCACACATTTAACGTACCAGATCAATTGTCAACTGAAAAAATGACATAAGAGATCTCAAATCATTACGTACCTTTGTATACAAACATCAAATCCGACAATTAGTACTAGGAAGAAGTTTTCTGACTAACAAAATGGTCATCAAATGTGTCAGAAAGCCCTGGACATTAGTGAAACCACAACCATACAAATGACCAATAATATATTTGTCTCGAGTGTTGAACAATATATATCAATGAGTATTACATATTGATCTACAATAGCTGTCAATGGCTCTGCAGACCGTTTATATATAAAATATGGTACTCTTTAATAATAATGTGCTATAATTCGATGCATCTACAGAACACAAAGGACCTTTTAAACAAGTGTACTAATATTAGAAGAAATAACAAACACAAGAACTTTCAATTGAATAACTTATTCATTTTACAAGCCCTTCAAAATAAAAAAACATGATTCATGAAATGGTATAAGCTCGAATAAAAGCCTTCCATTATTTAAAACATTAACACATCAATTCTCTTTTAAGAAACCAAAAAAGACAAAGAGAACGATCCAAAATAATTTAAAATGGAGCTTTGTTCTGAAAACCCCAAGAAGAAGAAGAAGAAAGGATCACAACATTATCAAATCATCATTTAATAATTAGATGAACATCAAAAGAGAAGAAAGCAAAACAAAAGCGGATGCCTTCAAAGTGCCTGCACTTCCTTCAAATTCTGAAATAACTGTAGATGGAACACCTGCAACAGTGGTTGCTGATGATGATGCCAATGTGGAAACCTTTGGACTTTCAGTAACCTTTGAAGATGATCCCGATTCAGATCCAACAACGGTACTCTTTGATGAAGCTGCAGCCTTTGTGGTGGTCTCAACAGTAGTAACAACTGATGTAACAACTGAAGTAGATTCAGTGGTATGACAAACACCAGCAGAACAAGATGTAATAGTCTTGACAACGGTACTCTCCTCGTTAAGAGTTGTAGTCTTGGTGGTCTTTCCTGTAGATGGCTTACCAGACTCGGTGGTCTCTGAAGATGCTGCATTGACATCGGTGGTGAGTGGACAATAAGTTGTATAAGTAGTAACCTCGGCACCAACAGTTGTAGTAATAACAGTAACACCGGCTAAACTGGTGGTCTCAGAACAAGCATTGTTGGAACATGAAGTAATGGTAACAAGAGTGGTGCTT
>JAJLRR010000126.1:0-12599 GCA_030567175.1 Williopsis lachancei
TTTTTTTTGTTGGCGTCCCCCATGAGAGTTCATGAGTTATTATCTTCATGTGTTCCAGCAACGTTCAAAGTCCATGGTATTATCGCGTAGATTGGAATTGGTAATGTCCAAGAGTCCGGTGAGCGTCATTGAAATACGACGGTTCCCATTACCCCCCATAAAGCAAAACTAGTAATGTGATCACGTCTTTCTTCAAGTTCATTAATTGGATGCTGGACCAGCAGCTGTTCATGATGATGATAATCCTATCATTGATGCACCGGTAGTTCATGTACCAGGTAATGAGCCATCGGCAATGCTGGGTTCAGCTTATTATAGTATATATTGGTGCTGTTTACTATTTTTTTTAGAAGTACAATTTTCATAAAGTAAACAAATGCCAAGCGTCCCCAGAGTTTTTGGTCTTAAAAAGCAAAAAAAAAATCAAAAAACACTATATAAGAGCTGTCTATTCCAAAAAAACTACCAGATGAAAGAATTTTTTTTCCTACAACCAACAAAAAAAACAACTGTATTTAAAAAAAATCATTTATGAGGCCAAAATTTGTTTTATTCCAAAACTTGACGCACCATATCCCTAAAAGCGTAGATCTCTGCAGCTTCTCACATAATTCCCATACTTAAGCCCAAATTATAATTCGCGAAACTCGCATAGCTTGTCTAGAGTTCTCGCACGCTCTAATACCGGACTGATACCTCGGTTAATAATTTACCCCAAATTTAACCAAAAGGTAATAACGCTCAGTTAAACGATGACATCCCCACAACGATTGGATACAAGAATCTTGCTATATAAACCTAGAGATATATCGTTGATTGAAATAGATTATTTATTTATCAATTGGTATAAAGAAGAATATGTCATCTTTAGAATCTGCTATTTATGGAGCATCTGCTTCTATAATTGCAAATACAATAGTTTATCCCTTAGATTTGATCAAAACTGTTATTCAAACACAGATCAAATATGATGATGATAAACAGTTGAAATATAAGAATTCATTAGATTGTTTAAAGAAAATATACAAAGAACAAGGAATTAAAGGATTATATAAAGGTTTAGATTCTTCGTTGTTATCTTCTGCTATTCAAAGTTTTACATATTTCTATTGGTATTCATTTGTTAGGAAATTATGGTATAGAATTAAACTAACAAGAAGATATGGATTAAAGAATTCAACTCTGGAGGAATTATTATTAGGAATCGTTGCTGCTGCTATTGGACAACTGTTTACTTCACCAATAAGTGTCATTTCAACACGTCAACAGACAAACCCTTCAAAGAATGATTCTATTACAAATACTGCCAAAAACATTATAAATGAAGATGGTATAACTGGATTTTGGAGAGGTTTAAAAGTTAGTCTTGTACTAACTATAAATCCATCTATAACATATGCCACATTTGAAAGGTTGAAATCCATATTGTTCAATCCAAATGTTCAATATCTCAATCCTCATGAGAATTTTATACTTGGTGTTTGTTCCAAGATGTTGGCCACTGTGATAACACAACCTTTGATCATTTCAAAGGCAATGCTTCAAAAGAATGATGATAAGGACAACAAGGATTTAAAATCATTCCAGAGTGTATTGAGATATTTGATCAAGAATGAAGGTTATACTTCACTATGGAAGGGAATATTACCACAATTGACAAAGGGAGTATTGGTCCAGGGGTTTGTCTTTATGTTTAAAGATGAGATAACGTTGAGTATGAAACAAGTTTTACAATTCATAAAGCTAAAAAGAGTTATTCATTAGGTTAGTTATTTCCATAGTTTTACTGTCTTGTCTATACCACAACTCAATAAATATTCCCTTGACTTGTTCTCATTGTATATAACCAATCCATTCTTAATCCTTCCATTATGAGCTTTAAACTCTGTAACAACATCACCAATGTTTAAATCCATGCCTCTTATAACACCATCATCTCCAAAGATCCATACTCCAGAAGAATCATTTCTGTATTGGATTAAAGTATGACTATATTTATCCTGTGGTGATGGAGTATTTAAATTTAGTAGGATATGGTCACGTGATGTGGTTAACTGATTATTATCAGTAGTTGATATCTCATCAAATAATCTTTGTAGATTAGGTGGTTTTGTTATGATCAATCTCATGAATGGAACATGTGAAGTTCCAACCACAATCTTTGTCATATGATCATCATCCATGGATATATCAAATGATGAAGTTGTTATTGACATTCCATTAAATCCATGATTTGAAAATTCTGAATCGTTTAATGAAATTCTTGTTAATTCATAGAGTTTATTATCTATGATTCCAAAATATGATAATTGTGATGAATCAATTCTTGTTAATAACAAGATTGGATTAATCTTATTAAATGAACATAGTTTTATACAAATTCCATTTGTCATGAGTTTAAATTGATCAATCAATTCAATCGAATGATTATGCTTTGTATATCTATGCAATTTTAATAAATTATCCCAACCAATTGAATAGATTAATAGTTCATTGTCATTTGATTCCCATATTTGTATATCAATTATTAATTTTGAATGTAATTGACATTCAGCCTTGGTTGTATACATCCCATTGTTATTGTTATGTGCAATATCATGATATTCAATATTTAATTGAATCAATTTTATAACTCCATCCATACCACAGATAAATACTAAACCATTAGATAAGGGATAACAACTCTTTAACATAATAGATCCATGGATATCAAAATATTGGTTTATTAATTTACCAGTCTTAGGATTAAACAACTTTAATGATTTATCTGAACAGATCAAATAAATAATTGATTCTTTATCGATTTGACCCAATGAAGAATGAATACATAGAACATTATCATTTGAATCCAATAGACTATAAGAATTGTCTATTTCTCCCATTGTATGATTATCAATTGTCCATTGTTTAAATAAATCTTGATCTTTTAATAAAAGATTGTTTAATTTTGAATTGAGTGATAAAACATCCTTATGATATAAATAATTTGTACGATCTTGGATAATATTTTCTAAATGTTCATAGTTTATCGATGGTTGAATACCAACATGAGATTCAAATGATCTTAAAGTATCGATAAATCCATTACGACGAAGATAATCTGCAATTAATGGATCTGTTAATGACATTTTGATTCAATTGCCTATGATATAGCTGTTCATTCAATTTGAAGTTGATGTAAACAATAAACAATGAGCAATAAACAACGATAAGGAGATTAGGGTTGGATATTTCGGATAATCTAAAGAATTTTATGCGCTCACGTGACAGTGCAAAGCCCTAACGGATAATGATGTACAGATGTTATACGCACCATTTTATTGTTCCCCCTACCACTAATTCCAACCACGCACAACTTGACACCCACCAAAACAACAAAGTATATGATGTCTGGGTGTTATCCCATCCCAAATTTGGTAATTTGGCTTTGTAAAAAACTCACAGAGGCCCTCAGTTAGCGAAATTCAACACACAGTACAGCAGAATTAGTGGTAAGGAAATTGAACTTTTTTTCAACAAACTGACAATTTTACATACAAACAAACTTCTTCTTTCCTCCCTTTTCTGTTTTAAAGGTTTTATTAGAAGACATCAAATAACGACAAGATGGGTAAGGGAAAACCAAGAGGGTTGAACTCCGCTAGAAAGTTAAGAGTCCACAGAAGAAACAAGTAAGTTGTTATTGCTATGTTGTTGTGGTGTGTTTAATATTAGTTGGTTTGATTATATGATTGAAGATGATGGAGATACGATGAAGGAAATATACAGAGAAGAAGATCAACGCATAAAGTTCTATTACAATGAGAAGACTACATTATATCACTAAAGATAATACAAATGGGTATACATATTACAACGAACTGGATCAATTTTAGAGTTGGATATTATCACAATGGAATACCACCACCATATCAAAATATTGGATCAACATTTTCACCACTATAAACACATTCACATATTGGGAGTGGTATATCTCTACACAACCCATACAGTACTATATCTCCATCATCCCATATCAGACGTATCCATTCATTCAACTTGCTCCATATAATACACCCAACACATTACTTTAATCACTCAATATACTAACATTCAATTTTATAGCCGTTGGGCTGAACAATCCTATAAGAAGAGATTGTTGGGAACCGCTTTCAAGTCTTCTCCATTCGGTGGTTCTTCTCACGCCAAGGGAATCGTTTTGGAAAAAATTGGTATTGAGTCCAAACAACCAAACTCTGCTATCAGAAAATGTGTCAGAGTTCAATTGATCAAGAACGGTAAGAGAGTTACTGCTTTCGTTCCAAATGATGGTTGTTTGAACTTTGTCGATGAGAACGATGAAGTTTTACTTGCCGGTTTCGGTAGAAAGGGTAAGGCTAAGGGTGATATTCCAGGTGTCAGATTCAAAGTTGTCAAGGTTTCTGGTGTTTCCCTTTTGGCCTTGTGGAAGGAGAAGAAGGAGAAACCAAGATCATAAGTTATCTGGGGTTATCTTTCCTCTGTTTTTACATTTGATGAAAACATGTATATTTGTATGCACAAACTATTAGTAATTTACTAGATTATATATGTAGATACTGTTATTTATTACAACCCACTACCTCTACCTTCAATACTAATACCACCTTTCTTTGAAGATGAACCACCATTTTTCCTCTTTGAAAGCTTTTGGTTGATTCTCTTGAACTGATCATCCCTATTCAACGAAGATCCAACACCAGCTGAAACTATTGAATGTTGTAACTTGTCAACTTTTGACTTTGGTGCAAATTTATAATCTGTAACTGTTGGTGCCGGTGCTGCTGCTCTATTTCTTCTTGCAGCTTGTTGTTCATATATCGATTTTTCAGATTCACGCTTGGCTTTTTCCTTCTGTGTCAATTGATGAGGTCTATTGATCTTTTGTTTTAACCTTCTTGCATCAAATTCAACTTTATGAACAGCTTTATCCCTATAATTATCACTTGCACCAATGATTGGTCTTGTCCAATCAGAGATCAACTTATCAGCAACTCTTTTAATCTTTGGTTCAACACGTTTAGATTTTTGATAAAATAAGAGGATCTTACCAATACCTGATTCTCTTAAATGGTTTGTATTGATTGGTAATTTTAACAATGCAGTGAAAAGTGTCTTTTGAATCTCATATGAAGGTAATGAAGCATCTGGTAAAGGTTCAAGCCATTGTCTAATCTCTGCTAATAGATTATTATCCAATATCACTTCTGCAAGGTTAACTTTACTCAATATAGCACGAACTTTTGGTAATAGTTGAACTTTATTAATTGCAATACCTGAACCATTTTCAATTAATTCAGCATCTTTTTTAGCACATGAATCCATTTGTTGTTTTAAAATTTGAATTAATTCATCATCATCATTTGTTAAATCGTGTTCATCCTTTTTACGTCTAATTTTTGGTCTTTTTAAAGCTCTTTCGAATTTCTCCTCTAAAGCTTGACGTCTCTTTGATGCTTGATCAAATGATTCATTGACAACTGGAATAAAAGGTTCTGAAGATATTTCATTATCATTTGTACTTCTCAGAGGTTGTGATGATGATGTTTCTTGTTGTCCATCTTCTGGTTGTTGTGAGGCATTACGACGTTTACGAGCTTTTAATTTAGCAACGTCAGCATAATCGAGAATTGCATCATCTTCATCAACGTCTGATAGATTAGCATCTGGGTCTTCATCAACATCGTCATTGACGTCTTCATTGACATCTTCTCTCTCTTCTGGTTCTAGAGTTTCATCTACAGCTTCCTCTTCAACTTCCTCCACCACTTCCTCTTCCTCTCCACTTTGTTGTTCATTCTCATCAACTTCAACCTCAGGAGATACATCCACAGCTTCTTGATCTTGTATAACCTGTTCCTTTGTCTCAGTATCACTCATTGTCTTATTATTTGTTAACTGTTTGTCTTATTCAACAAAGGCAAGTTAATCAACACTAATCAAACTACAGAAAGTTTCGTGATAAATAAATCATTCAAAGAAAAAGGGAAATCAGATCCGACCATGGGTTATGTGCCCTGTACGGACAGCCCTCGCATGTCAACATCAAAGGGTTACCCGGTACAAAATTTATTGTCCATTGGGTATAACAATCCATTCAACGGTTATTATAATACTTAGCATCATCATTAACAAGAGTTAAATATAACATCAGTTAATTCATATAAAAATGTTCGGTGGAGGTCAACCATTATCAGAAGAAGAGAAGAAGCAACATCAAGCTGCTACAAATAACACTTTGGTTACATCATTTGCCATTGCTGCTGCTCTTTGGACAACTCCAATTATCTTTCATTTTATTCAAAAACAGTTGAAATAAACTACTGGTACTGTGACTGCTAATGCTAATGGTAATCCCAGTGTTGATATAAATGCTACTGCTGATGCTATAAAGAATGAATGAAAAGTTAAAATGTACATATTATACAATTTGAATACGGAATCAATGTCTATATCTATCTGTTACTGGTTATTGTAATAATTGTTAGTCTACTCAACTTACTATGTGATCTGAATAATACAGGTTAATATATATAGAGATAATATACTATCTACCATATATACTAAGTACAAGCTCTTATAATTAGGGCATATGAACAGTAATATATAGCTGTTTCATTATTATATAAGCTTCGCTTTTTTGTCAAAATTAGGAAGTTCGGGCGCTTATATTTATCATTACATTATACTAATTAATACCAAGGGTCCAATTGATATCGATACGTCATCATCTAATCAGAACTGCTTATCTATATTATCTCCTACATATGGCAATTCTATATATGTGTACACGTCATGAATTGTGTAATTACATCTAATTATTACTATAAGCAGCTATAATACAGGCGTTTGAATAGCATATTAATACTGGATATGTCGATCTAATCTATGGATATCTTGATCTAATCTATGATTACTATTACTGAAGAATTGATTTACAATATCGTTATGCTCGCTCATCCCCGATTTATAGCTAAGTATTCAGAAGTATTATAATTATCATGGCAGCTAGACAGCTAATTGATGATGATTCATCTCGGTTTAGCCTGCTCAAGTTAAGAATTTAGGACCACGTCCTAAGTAAAAGATGATGCATTATCAGATATTAATATCATTGAGATAAGAATAAGTACAGTGGTACTATAATCATAATATTCAGTTTTAATAATTAATACTAGATGTCCTAATTATTAGTCTTTATCTGTAAGCCTTATCAGTATTGTATGTCACGTGACTTATGAAGATAATCATTAGATACTTCTACACATATCATTATGACTCTGTTAGGTTATATATCTTACAGAGATAATGCATACTGCTATTACAGTCTGACCGGATTGATCCGATAGATTCAGATATATTCCATAGTTAGTTGTATATAGCATATGGAGTATAAATTGTGGGTTGAATACCTCTAATCTCTATTGTATCTATAACAATTCTTCAACTAACAACCATGAAGTCATCAACTCAATTGAACAACTTCATCAATAGAACTAAACATAAGTTTTTAACCCGTGATGGGTTAATGGGTGATTATAACTATAAACATCTATTCATGCCAAATTTACCATTCATAAGACGAAAAAGATCAAATAACGATAATGTTCAACCATTCTTTGGATTAGATTCTGATATGCCCATTGCATTAGGTATATTATTAGGTTTTCAACATGCTTTATCCATGCTTGCAGGGATTGTTACTCCACCAATCATCATATCTGGTGCTGCATTGTTAGATGATGATACAACACAATATTTGGTTTCATCTTCATTGATTGTCACTGGGATTTTATCATCGATCCAAATAACAAGGTTTAAGATCTTTAATACAAAATATTACCTTGGAACAGGATTATTATCCGTTGTTGGTACTTCATTTGCCACTATAAATATCGTCAATAATGCATTCCCAATGATGTATGCAAATGGTGAATGTCCAATTGATTCCAAAGGTAATAGACTTCCTTGTCCTGATGGATATGGAATGATCTTAGGTACAGGTGCTCTATGTTCATTGATTGAAATTGCTCTAAGTTTCATGCCACCAAAGATATTACAAAGGATATTCCCACCTATTGTCACAGGACCTGTTGTCTTAATCGGTGGACTTGGATTGATACAATCCGGTATGACGAATTGGTTAGGTGGGAATGGATGTGATGATCATTGTCCATTTGAAGGAGCTCCCAGAGAAGGTCCATTTGGTAATGCAAGGTTTGTTGGATTAGGATTCTCCGTGGTGGTAACCATTGTACTGAGTGAGAAATATGGTTCTCCAATGATGAAATCTTGTGCTGTTATCGTTGGATTATTAGTTGGTTGTATCATTGCTGCTGCATGTGGATATTTCGATTCTTCAAAGATTCAAGCTGCTCCAGTTGCCACTTTTATCTGGGTTCATACTTTTAAATTAAAAATTTATGGACCAGCAGTATTACCAATGTTGGCAACATACGTTGTATTGATGATGGAAGCCATTGGAGATATCACTGCAACATGTGACGTTTCAAGGTTGGAAGTTGAAGGAGAACTCTATGAATCAAGGATCCAAGGTGGAGTTCTTGCAGATGGTGTTAATGGATTGATTGCATGTCTTTGTACTTTGACACCTGTATCAACGTTTGCTCAAAATAATGGTGTTATTTCAATAACAAAATGTGGTAATAAGACAGCTGGATATTGGTGTTGTTTCTTCTTAATCATAATGGGGATATTTAGTAAATTTGCAGCAGCTTTAATCTCGATTCCAAATCCTGTTCTTGGTGGTATGACAACTTTTTTATTTACAAGTGTTGCAGTTGCCGGATTAGCAATCATTTCTAGATGTTCATTCACAAGAAGGGATAGATTTGTTATGACAACGACATTTGTATTTGGATTTGGAGCATCGATGGTTCCAAATTGGTTTGCAAATGTATTCACCTATCAAGGAAATAATAACTCTTTAAAGGGGTTCTATAATGCAATAATCTTGGTTGTACAAACAGGATATGCAGTTGCAGCTCTTGTTGGTGTATTCATGAATCTTTTGTTACCACAGGAGGAAGATGATAACATTTCTGAGTACTCCAATGAGAAGGATGAAAGTGCAATTGCAAAAGACCAAACTATGCAAGAAGTTATTGAAGTAATTTGATTATCCTTGACCTATTCTAAAAGGTTTTGTCCATTTCAACTGATTGATATCAAATATATGCCTTTTAAAAGTCGTTTGTAATATTTGATAATGCATTTCTATAAATTTTGCCATTTGTTCGTTATATTCACTGAGAATTTTTGGACTATACCAAATTCTTTTAAACTTATCAAATGTAAAACCTTTAAATTGTAAAAGATAAAGAGATTTCCTACCATATTCTCTTAATAACAACTGTTCAATGTTATTTGGTACATAGACAATTGAACCTTCGAATATCGTAGGTATAAGTGGAGTTAATTCTTCAACAGTATAAAAATGTAAATCTTTACACGAAACCAACGTTTTGTCATTAAAAGACTCATTATATCTCTCTGTAATATCCATCGAATATTGTTCTAATTGTGTCATATGTTCTTCATGATACGGATTAAATATTTTTTTAAATTCCAATTGTCCCTCATCATCCAATGAATCCAATGATTCAATCGTTAAATCTGAGGTTAACACCGTGATGTCGATGTATAACCCTGTGTGTACATCGATGAACCTTGCATCGATCTTATTATCAGAGTTATGGTCTCTATAGGGGAACCATGGATTGACATCGATGAGATAAGTGCCCAAGTAAAAATCCGAATAGTCAATCACCAGGGATTGATTCAACAACACCAATTCATGGAACGTTGATGCGGTCACTTGGACATCGAGATCATCATCCCAGGGAAAGATCAATCCGTTGAAGAAATAACCCAATAGAGAACCATGGGCTATCCACGTTTTGATTCCTTGTCTCTGAGTGAATCTTGACCATGCTCTGACGATCTTATGTAATGATGAGATTCTATCTATTGGTAATAGTTTTGATTCATAAAACCGAACTTCATAGTGTGCTAATCCTGTTTTGTTCAATAGTACACCTTCTTTAAAATATCTGTATTCTTCACCTGGATGTTGATAATCTGGTAATTTGTCCATTAGTTGTGATAATTGGAAGTCATCTGATGTTAGATCAATTGAGTTGTATATTGTTGTCTCTTTCCTGTCCTTAGCTAACGATGATAATCTCAACTCCATAAATTGATCCAATGATTCGATGTAATACTCTGGATCTAATGAATTTATAACAGATCGTATATCATTATCATAATTCACGGTATATTTCTCATAAATGGATGATTTATCATCCATTATTAAAACGTTATTGATATCATGTTTATCTAACCAATATTTACCCAATTCTGTCTTAGCACTAATGTTAACCAGATCTGACCAATTAGAGATTGGTATTTCTATACTGTCATTGTTGTTATTCACATAGAGATACTGTAATACCGATAAGGGAAATAATCTATGATCATAAACAGATTGATCTAATAGTAATGAACTATTAGTGTTATTATATGGACAAGTTATAAGTACATTTGAATCGTTGTCATCTTTATTCAAGAATTGTCCAATGATACGTCGTAATATTAATACCTTTGGATCGTAGAAGTATATGACAATGGATAATGAAAGAATTATCAAATGATTTGAGTATTTCATTGAATAAATTTATTGTTATGAAGTTATAAGTTGTTTATGAGTTTAAAATGTAAACAAATGAATAATTTGTATGGTGAAAATTATAACTATGGTTACGTGTTCTTTAAACTACTGGTGATATTATGACACTCATATGACAATATAAATAGTATGATATGGTATGAATAAAGAGATAATAAATAGATAATAAATAGTATAAATAATGTAATAAATAGTACAAATACTTTAGATCTGTCCTTCTGTCTTTGCAGCTTCATATGCCTTACGAGTTGGACGATCTTCAACATTTGGAAAATACAACGGATTTTGTTTCAAATGGATTTGTTCACCATTTGGTATAACTTTCTTTAAACCAAGACTCTTAAACACACAATCGTTCAAGAGTAATTCACCTTTTCTACATTTCATCAATTGATGATTGTTATTATCAAGACATTGCCAATGTAATCTAAATGAATCTGCACAATGTGTGTTAAGATCTTGAATAACAGAACTTGCACAACGTGTTACACGTCTACCTTCTTTCAAACAGTTATAAGCTGCTGAAGATGATGAACCTTGTTCTTCTTTACAAAGCATAAAATCATCGTTAAAAGGTTGACAACGAGCACCGATGAAAAATGAAGCCGATGTTAATGGAGCAGAAGTTGCACCGATTTCTTCAACAGGTGGGATATCCTGTGGCATAGGCGTTGGGTCGATGAACCAATCATGGTTAAGACTCGGTTCTCTCTTGGACATTGTGTGTTCTGTTTGGTGTATGAGGATGTAGAAGTAGTATAAAGTAGTATTAACGGTGAAGAATTTAAAAGTTCTATGATTTTCAGGGGGAGCTCTTGTTGAATTGGTACAATGGCGAACTATATATGTTTGAGTGCCGTATTGGGAAGTCTACAAAAAGGGAAATATTGAAATCGCCAATTTTTCAGAAAATCAAGATCAAAAAACAGGAAAAGTCATCAAAAAATGTAAACAATGGACTAATTGACTGATTGATTATATGACAATCGTTCTATTACCATACTCATCATAAAGAGACCATATAATACTCATAGATGTTTGGTGCAACGAATTCTGGAGGCTCACTCTTTGGTGGTAATAAACCAGCTGCTGCTAGTACAAATAATTCACTAGGTGGATTTAGTCTAAACAATACTGCTAATAACAATAATGCCAATGCTGGTTCCAATACCACCGGTGGACTATTTGGTTCGGCTAATAGCAATCAGCAGAACACAACGGGTGGGCTGTTTGGTGGTAATACACAGCAGCAACAGCAGCAGCTGAATAATGCTACTGCTACTGGTGGCTTATTCGGTGGTAATGCTAATGCTAACACTCAGCAGAGTACTGGATTGTTTGGCGGTAATAACAATACATTTCAACAACAACAGCAGCAACAACAGCAACAGCAGCAACAACAACAGAACTCTCTGTTTGGTCAACAGCAAACACAACAACAACAGCAACCTTCAAATATGCTTACATCATCTCAGCCGGCATTTGCATGGTCTCAGCAGAATAACAATAACAATAACCAAGGACAACAGTCACAGCCACTCTCTTTCTTATCGTCCAATTCCAACTCTTTGAATAACGATAATCAGAATAATCAGAATGGTACTAATAACAATAATACTGCAAATAACAATGTCTATGCTAAAACTATGCAAGAACAATTATCAAAAGTTAAGAATTCATGGGATCCAAATTCTCAAACTACAACTTTAAAGACATATTTCTATAACAAGATATCTGATAGTCAATCTGCACTATATATAAAACCTTTGAATGAAAATGATGAAGATTGGAATAAGGCAATCTTATCAAAACCAAAAGATTATGATTCTATTCCTGTAAAAGCCATTGGATTTGAAGATTTACAAAAAAGATC
>JAJLRR010000127.1:0-10935 GCA_030567175.1 Williopsis lachancei
ACGCTCTTCCGATCTCTCGTAATTTCACTCATGCTCGCTATCTCGCTGCTTTCTTGAGCCATTCTGGTTTATTGAAAGAGATTGGATCTGAAAACGGCACAACAGTTCGTGCACCATCCTATCAGAAGCTTGCGTCTCCTGACTTACAAAATGTTGCTATTGAGACCAGCGCTTTAGCATCCTCGCCAGAAGCCATCACCAAGTCCAAAAAGGCAATTATCGAACTTGTCAACAAGTTTGGTCCGTCTCGTTTGTTCATTGTCTCTGATTTGTCATCATTTTTTGCCAACAGAGTTGCAACTGCTGCCGAGACCGCTTCCAAAGCTCACAATGTTCATGTTGTACCACTCTCAGAATTGTCTAACGGTGCAACTGATGATATAATTCTTGTCGCACTTGATGGTAAAGATGATGAATTTGCACCAACTCAAGAAGAGATCGATGCTAGACTTAGTGCAACATCCGCTGCCTTTGATGAATTGAGAAAGGTGCAAGAGGATTTGAGAAAAGTTACATTGGATGTGCCATCCGACAAGCAAATGTTCATTGCAGGTCCAAACAACACAACTCTGAAGAGTTTGATCGAGTCTCTTGGATCTATCACAATCGCATTGCACACCGATGAAGCAGGTGAGTCCTCTGATAAAATCTACATTTGTGGACCAAAGGCTGAAGTTTCAAAGGCTGAGAAGGAGATCAATGCTATATTGGAGGATTCTGCAGGTCAAGATGACCTTTATGGCTTTGTCTTAGAAAGCTCTGTTCCAACTGTAGCTTTATCCAGACTGATTGGTAAATCCGGATCAAAATTGAAAGAGATCAGTGACAAATTCGCCGTCCACATTGATGTCTCAAAGGACTCTTCTGGTGAATCTACTAGTTTGAAGATTACTGGTTTCAAGTTTAACGTGAAGGAGGCTGAACAACACATTATACAATCCGCCAAGAAATGGGCTGATGAGACCACCGAGACTTTGATAGCCGCAAAGCAGTACCGTGCTGCCATGATTGGTTCTAACGGTCAAAACGTTAAGAAGCTTCAAAATAAGTACAACGTCAACATCACTTTCGAGAAGGATTCTGAGAAGGTTGTCATCAAGGGACCATCTAGAGGAGTCACGAAAGCTACTGCTGAGCTGAAGGACCTTCTTGATTACGAGATTGCCAATGGTTATGTCAAGGAGTTGGAAGTTCCAGAGGCTGCTATTGCTAGAGTCATTGGTCGTTCTGGTGAGAACGTCAACCGTATCGCCATGGACTCCGGTATCGACATTAGAGTTCAAAGCGAGAAACCTGATAGCGACACTCGTACAATCACCTTGACCGGTTCAAGAAAGGGTCTAGCAGAAGCTGAGAAACAAATTATGGTGGTTGTTAAGGAGATCCAAAACACAGTCACTGTAGAGTTGGAGGTTGATCCGAAATACTTCAAGGACATTCTTGGTCCAAGAGGATCTACAAAGGAGAAGATCATCGCAACAGCACTTGGTAATCAAGACGGTATTTCAAGAAAGCTCTTACAGATTCCAGAGTCTAGCTCCGAGTCCAAGGTCATCACATGTACTGGTCCACAGAGCGTTGTTGAGAAGATCGTCGAACAAGTCAAGGCTATTGTCTCAGAAAAGGAGAGTGCCGTCACCGAAACCATTAATGTCTCTAAGGATAAACATAGATTATTGATCGGTCCTGGAGGATCCACCCGTCGTTCATTGGAGGAAGATTATAATGTTAACATTTTTATTCCAAGATCTGGTTCAAAGAGTGATGAAGTCACTGTGACCGGTCAACCAGCGAATGTCCAGAAGGTACTGGAAAAGATATCTGAACTTACTGCTGATTCATGGAAGGTATCTGTTGATGTCCCAACTTATGTACACTCTGCTGTTGCTCAGAGAGGTTTGTTTGCCAGAAAGTTGAGAATGGATCACAACGTTGGCGTTGAGTTTGGTGATTTCAACCGAAAGGCACAGAATTTGGCATCAAGTGTCCCTGCAATTCCAGAGGGTGCCCGCGGATCTGAGGAAGAAGAATTCAAGTTCACTACTATCAAGCAAGAAACCGTAAAGAACGAAGATGATACCATCCCATGGAGATTAATTGGTGACGATGACAACGAGGTTGCCAAGGCTGAGAAGAAGATTCGTGAAGCAATTAAGAAGCACAGTGATGACGATACTATAGGGTTCTTGTGGATCAAGGATGCTCAAAATGTTTTTCCGAAGATTGTTGGATCACAAGGTAATCGTTTGAATAGTTTGAGAAACAAGACTGGTGCTCAAATCATTGTTCCAAAGAACACAGATAAGGTTAACGACTTTATCTATATCAAGGGTAAAGAAGGAGCGGTTGAAAAGGCAATCGAGTTTTTGAAATCTGATATTAAGAAATGATCATAGGTATCTGCTGTTGCTTTTGATTTCCAATTTGATATATAAATTTGCATGATGCTGTGAGCATAGGGGTTCATTACTCTTCACAGCCAATAGGGGGGAGAAGAAATGAAGGAAGAAAAGAAGAAGAAAAAGAAGAGATATAGATGTTATGCCGTCTTATGATAAGGTATATGAAACTTGTTTACTTGATGGACTACCTGTTAGCAATAACTCTATTATAGTCTCAAAATGTATACTTTATTATTACTATTACATATTTTGTTTGCTTAGCGTTGAGTTGTTCTGGGACACATCATTAACGATGGATGCATGTCTCGGTTGCACTATATTTCCTTATAAAACTAGCTGGGCATACCGAGTCTGGAATCATTCCCCTCCTCGATATCTTCCTTGGATCTCATGTACCATACACTAATTAAGGGCAAGCGTTCTATTAGCAGCTCAAGAAGATCTACTTGCGCTGACATAAAATTTCCACTGTAAAGTGCAGAGCAATTGATGAGCTGTTGCAGTAAGTTTTGGGGCAAGCTTTCATTTCTGATTACATAAGCCATATTGTGGAGGCTCCGGCAGATGGCTGTCGCATAACTAAGGGGGTAGCACTTTATATTGCGGGAAATGTTCACGATACAATCCGAAACACTGATAGTACGCCCTGTTCAAACCTATTGAACATAGAAATTTTTGTTTAGCAGACTCCCTATATTTACAGGACTTTGAACTGATCTCCTTCGATTTGGCCACTGAATACATCTCAGTGAAGAAATCAGCAGAATTGACGACCGTATAAATTAGGAATTATGGGCTTAGATAAGGAATCGACACCTAACTTGGTTGGCGTGAGCGTCAGATCAGTCCAGGCGGAAGATGATTATGATTCAAATTCATCTACAGCACAAAGATCACCGTCCCGGACAAGTCATGTGGTCCCGGCGGATGAACACGGTGTCTCAAAGCATTACACAACCGTCAATGAACTAGCAGATGAAGGCGCATTGTTAAACGATGAGCACGAGTATGACGACTTGTTGGACGACACTGGTAAAGTGAAACAAGGAGTATCAGGAAGCACTGTCATCATAACTAACGATGATACAGAAGCTGCTAAGACGGATTTGCAAGCAGGTGGTATCGAACCGGTCGCCCCAGTCTCACTAGATGAGAGCCATTCTGAGTTTGTTGTTGTTGATATCCAGAAGGACAAGAATGAGAATGCCACACATGATACTTACGTCCCTCCTATCTCTGCTCAAGTTGCTACACCTAACACATATGATAGTACTGCACCATCTTCGATATATGAGCTAAAGAATCCACAAGGTGAAATGTCCTTGGAAGATCTTATCGACTCTCAAATAGCTTCAATGTCCCTCATGACGACAGACTTGCAGAAGAAGCTCAGTGATAAGAGATCGAGTTCCACCTCAAGATCCAGATCTAGACCAAGATTGCAGTCATCTCTTAGTAAGTCTATACTACCGGAATCTACTGTTCCCGAATCAGTCATCGAGAACGATTCCTTACAACAAGTTCCTGCCGGTGCTCGTGAAGGAATGGATTCGCCATTGATCCAATCGAGATCACAATCTGCTGCTCGTCCAAGAGACACAGCAGGCCACGGTGGAGATAAACCGCATCTTGCTAGAGGCGATTCTTACATTGGAACTAATGAATATGACTCAAGGCCAGGTAGATCAGTGGAACGTCATGATCCTTTGAAGAGACTCAGCGAAGGTTCAAAGGAATATTTGCGCTCTGTATCTCGTTCCAGATCAAGAGCTGTTCCAGAGAGTCTTGCAACCAACGAAGAATTGGCAGATGAAGGTGCCTTGATCAATGATGAATTAGAGCATAGTGCTACTCTGTTAAAAGAGATGGGCGCTGTTACTGAGAAACAAGGTGAAAGCGAACCCGAGGAAGTAGAAAAGACTGTTCAGGAGGATACTATATCTGAGGAAGACGAAACCAGCTCTAAACTGCAAAAGGCAAAGAACGTTGATGAATCTTCTGATATTAAGAACAATTTACCAGAAGTATATGTAGATGAGCAACTTGAAGAAGAACTAACAACAGAGAAAGGCTCTATGGAATCAGGCAAATCTGATGACGAAGAAGTCAAACAAGAGGAAGCGGAACATATTGTTGTCGACGAAACGGAAACATCCAATGATTCACTGGTCGATCAATCCAAGGGCGAAAAACCTTCGGCCGATATTGATCGTGCAGTAAGCGATGCCACAGAAACTACGATCGATGGGAAAGAGTTAATTTCAAAAACAGTTAAAGAAGAAGTATCCGAGGAAACGGAGCTCGATAGCCCTTTATCTGGAGATGCTCCTGAGACTGAAGAAGCCCAGGAACCACCAGCAGATATCAATATTGTAATTGATACAGAGCAACTTAAAGAAGAAGAAGTGAAAGTTAATACCACTGTTAATGATGAGTCTGAGGAGGCTGACCAGGATGCTACTGTAAGTAAGGCATCCTCAGAATCGGAAACTGATCAGGGAGAGACGTCTGCTAAAGATGTGATCAGTGGTTCCTCCGAAGATAAAGCCGGTACAATAACGGAGGAGGCGGATGATGTAGTCAATGAAGATGCCAATGAAGAAGCAGAGGAGAAGGAAGTTATCAATACTGAAGAATCTGATGAGGAATATGTAACCAAAACAGACATTCCAAGTGACGCTGATGAGGTTGAGGAGGAAAAGACCAAGGATGAGATTGCCAGCCAGACCGTCGACGAACAGGTTCCAGCTGAAGTCACTACAACAGATGTTGCATCAGACGTTAATGAGCCTGATGAGTCACTCTCAGAATCTGTCGCTTCCGAATCTGTCACTGAAGAGAAAATAGAAGAGGATGAGCCTGTGGATTCCAATAAGTCAGTGCAAGTAACAGAAGAAGGAGAAGATATATCTGACGAGAAGGATATCAGTACAAACGTTGATGGATCCAGAAGAGAAAGTCTTACACAACAGATTGCTTCACTTTCTGTTGTTGACGAAACAGACCATTTAATCAAGCAACTTGAGGCAGAATTGGGAACATCTGATACAAATGAGTCGGTATCCGAGGCTGCTACATCATCTGGTAATGATAGACCTGAAACGTCTTCTAGCACTGACGAGTCACTGGTTAAAGTAGAAGAAAAAGTAGACGAAGATGCAGAAACTTCATCCACTAAGGAAGAAGTTGTATTAAATGAGGAAGCAACATCCGAGGCCAAAGAAACAGCTGAGTCTTCTGATGATAAGGTTGCAGAAAAGTCTGCTGTAAGGGACGCTGAAGATGATGACTTAGCTGATCTTCATGAACCAACAAAGGAGGAAATTATTGAAATGCTCAAAGATGAGCCAGTCTACCTATACACTTCATTAGCAGGCGGTGGTTTCCATATGCCACAAAGAACCAACAAATTGGCAACGATATTAACTGCGAACCGTATAGAGTTCCAATATAGAGATCTTGGAACGGATGAAGAGGCTCGTAATGTCTGGAGACGTTATTCTAAGGGACGTATGTTACCTGGTATTGTTAGAGGAAAAGATGATATCATTGGTAATTGGGAGGAGATTGAAGAGGCCAACGAGGAATATCGTGTTAGGGAACTTATTTATGAAACCATCTAACTTTATGTTACATAAGAACTTCTCATTATTGATTTATTTAAACAAGTGAATTATAAGTTATTTTATGTCTGAGCGGATCGTAAAGCTGTATATTATGGCCGAATATAAAATCTGGCCTTGCCCTTACGTCATTAAGATGTAAGTATTTGTATGCAACAGTGTGCTGTATTACATAATACGGAATTTCGCCTAATCTCTCAAATTGGTATACATCTCGAAGGTGCTGCATATATAACGATCGTTTCCTCTCAGTTGATGATAACTATTATATATAAACCTCATAAAACACAACGTTCATAATTAGTTGGAGTGCTGTGAAGTAGCAAAAGCAAAACTCAATCCATAATACGCACGCATCAACAAAGAGTCTCAACAAACATGGGAATGCTCATAGCTAGAAACATCGAACAACTATTACAACAGGCGGTTAAACCTGTCCATACATCAGATTCTCAACCACTTGCAGTAACGATAGTACAACCTTCTGGTTCTCCATTATGTACAGTCAAGGGAAATCCAGAGTGCTCTATCACGAAGATAAACATGTATGCGCTGATGGCAGCAAGAGAAGGTATAACTGCGGAATGTCACAAATATGACGTTGAAACGGATTCAGATGAAGTGTATGGAAGTATTGTACCAGGTACAAAATATGCCGTTGTGATTGTAACAGAGAAGAATTTCCCACAGGGGCTGATACATATAAGGATGAAGAAACTTGTTGAGCAACTAAATGCGCTTGCAAAGTTTGAAGAGATTGATGACTACTAGTGACGGTATGAGTATAATTATAGATTGATATGTATTATATATGACGTGAATTAAACACTTGTACTATAATCACTAAGTTTGAGACGAACACTTCTATAACGAGGCCATGTGTAATAAAGAAGATTATCAGTAGGTCTCAGCAGAAGTACTCTATAATATCATCCGCCTTCAGAAGCTCCATATCATGAGTATGGCGTACTTATATATTTCGTCCAAAAATATTGGAAGATGAATGAAGTATTGTTTAACAATACGAAGAGTAACTACACAGTACATATATACTGTGTCTCTGTATGAAGGGATGGGCACATGTGATAAACATAAGCTATTGCGAAGTATTCGTCGACTGATAAATGTTAATGATTCTGAGCATATGATGACATGCAACCCGGTAGAGCCGATATGATTGTAGAAACGAAGAGTGGAAGATCTAGGGAAATAAGAGATGCAATGATTAAAGATTATGGATTGGCATGTTTGTTTATGCCTAGCGGTCATGTAATGATTTTATGAGTATTTTTGTTTGTTTATGTTTGGTTTTTAATATTGGTTCTTATATTAGAGTCATAATAATTCGTAGTTGTAAGTCATGTGTGAGTGAGTTCAGTTTGTTATCACTTCTCATTTTCCACAATCTCATTTCCTGCTTCATCATCTTCTTCTTCAATGTCATCAACGTCATCCATTATGCTGTCATCATCATAGCTATCCTCTTCGTCCTCGTCCTCTTCCTCTGAGTCATACCAGAAGTTATCATCAACAACGTCGTCATCCGCATGTTGATGGCTTGCACTGACATATGCGGATTCTTCTGTAGGCATGACAAAGTCGGCAGGGATATCCTGCTTGGATCTTTCCACTTCCAGTTGTACTTTTTTCTTGTATTCCTCTGGTTTGGATCTTGAATCCACAGCGGCATCGACATTAGCTGGTGACCTTGGGTTTGGGTCCTCCAAGAGCGATACGATGGATATCAAGACGGACTCCACACTTTGAGCTGGGGACCACGTCTCAGCGTCAGGCTCGTCAGATGTTGGATCACCAGACTTATGAAGAATAGATATGCAAAGACGGCCATCCCTGTAGACATTTGGATGGTAGATGGCTGGGGTGAATCTGAATGATGGAGGTGAGAAGGGGAAGTCTTGTGGGAACTTCATCTGCGCTCTGAAGTAGCCGCCGTGGTAGGCGGACTCCTTGTTTAGAACCATTATACCAATGTTCCAGATGAAAATGTTGTCATCATCTAGTTCGATGTGGAACCCTGGAAGACCCTTCTTGGGGTCTGTCAGTTCTCTGAATTGCCGTAATAAGAGTGAAGCTGCACTGGATGCCATTTTGATTGTTTATAAGATAAAGCGCTTGCGGATGTTGCTGTAGCTGTTGCTCTTCGATATAGTGTTTGTTGACAATGTATATTCGTTATCAACTGATGATATTATATCTTGAACCAAGTCAAAAGTGATATAGCTTGACGTTTTCTGAAGAGGTTATGTGAATGAAGACAATGACTTCTAATAAATATCCTGTGGCCTGCTCCTGGGTCGGGCTACTGTATTCTGAGAGATTAAGAGTGGGTTTATATAATGAGATGTTAACGATCTTGTAATCTTTTCTCCTTGTTTGTAAAAGAACAGCCAAAAAAAAATCAAAAATCAAAAACCAAAATAAAAGAAAAACACAGACAGGAAGGATGTTGGTATGTGAGATCTGTGATGTCTGTTCTATGAGAATGTATGAACGCCTCTTATATATGGGTGTAATGTATCTTCTATAAGTGTGCTGTGTCCCCTTTCTGTTCAGTAATGAGTCGTAGAAGACTTGCCTCCCTTTTTTTGGTGTACGATTGGTAGATGTGTGTGCCAGTTTTGTTCCTCCGTAGAGAAATTCTATGGCTGATTATATAAATATCTCAGCTAGCAACTTGTGGTGTTTTTTCATTCTTTTTTTTCTTTTCTCTTTGACGTTAGCCTATTTTGTTAGGAGGGTTTTGTTTAGGTGCTGGCTCGACACCAAGAGGCGTTTGTTCCTTTTTCTGTGTGAGATGGCGAATTCAATGGATTTAGTACACACCATCAGGGGCAGCTACTGATAGAAGATTTCCTTGCGATGGTGATACCCACTTATACTTACCTTATATCATTGCAGTCCATGGCCTATGTATTGCCGCTTATAGCAGCTTAGCTCACCAGTACTGAGCCTTTCATGCCAGCCTAAACAACAAAATTTAGCGCGAGCTGATCAGCAGCATCAAAAGAAAAAAACCGTTCACGGGCAGTTTAATATACCGCGCCCAACTTGGAGCTCTCGCCCCAGAGAGAAAAAGAAACACGCCGATCTTCGTATAATACCGCAATAGTTAAAGAGTTCTATTTTGTTTTTTTATCTGACGTAGATATTCACTGAATTTTTCGCGAATTTTCTATATATCTGGTGTCCAGGTGTCGTATCTTCAACACACAGAAGGCTTCTGCACGAAGAACAACAACGTGAACAACCGCCAAGTCAGTAGTGTGAAAAAGGAATATCAGCCAATACACAAGCAACTTATATCACTATCTCAGTGTTTATTTGATAACTTCAATTCGACAAAAAAATGGCTCAGAATAACACTCTTCTACAGGTCTACGGAGGAGGTAAGTAAAGATCGGCTCAATTGAGGTAGACTATGTGCTTAGTCCTCTACAGCACTTAACTCAGATTACTAACTGTGCTTTCAACGTTATATACAGATGAAGTTGCTGCCATTGTGCTAGATCCTGGATCTCAGACTACAAGAGCCGGATACGCCGGTGAAGACATCCCACGACTCATCACACCCTCATATGCTGGCTTCAAACAATCAGAGTCTAAAGATGGAGAAAACATCAATGATAAAGGCGATGGAGCAATGGAAGTCGACTCGGATGATACAGATTCAACGAGAAAGTTACCAAAGAAGAGAACAAATACATACTACTCGGAGACTTCGCTCTCTTCACCAAAACCTTATGCAGAACTGAAGCCAATACTCCAAGATGGTGTAATTGTCGATTGGGATTCTGCAGTTGAACAATGGCAATACATCTTTGACGATCTACGTGTTGATTTTCAAGAACAACCGTTGTTACTAACAGAACCCGTATGGAACTCATCTGCAAACCGTAAGAGATCGTTAGAGGTTGCATTAGAACAATTTCAGTTCCCCGGTTTTTATCTGGCATCTTCACCAACATGTGTTGCATTTGCTCAAGGACGTCCCTCTGCATTGGTTGTCGACGTTGGTCATGACGTTGTCAGCGTAACACCAGTTGTCGATGGTATGTGTCTTACTAAAACAACATTGAAGACACACTACGCTGGTAAATATCTCTCAAAACAACTACAATCAAGAGTAAACACAGAAATTGTTCCATTATACAAAGTAAAATCAAAATCATACAGTGCTGTTGGTGAAACTCCACAATGGGTTCCAAGGGCATTTGAAAATATCACAAAGTCATATGACGATTATCAACTAGAGAACACAATTCATCTGATGAAGGAGTATATGCTACAAATTCCTCGTGAACCAATAGACAAGTCAGAAATGACACCAGAACAACTTGAGGAGAAATATCCAGCTCGTATACATGAGCTTCCAAATGGTAAAGCCATTAGCATGTCAAGGGAAAGATTCGAAGCTGGCGATTCTTTATTCGAACCTGCCAATTATGAAATTGCTGATTTCCCTCCAGAGTCAGGTGAGCCAGAGATTCAATCAAAGAACGACTATGTTCCAATCAAACGTTCTCTAAAAAAGACAAACGAGGAAGATGAAGCAAAGGAAACAGAATCGAAGAAATCAATAACACATAGAGGTCTAACCCAGCTCACGTCACATGCGATTTCTTTGGCAGATGTCGATATCAGAGCACAGTTGGCACATAATATTATCATTACTGGTGGGTCTTCCCTTGTAACCGGTCTGAGCGAGAGATTATTCGTTGAGCTATCAAAGCTCCATCCAGGTTTGAAGATACGTGTTCACGCTGCTGGCTCATCAGCTGAGAGAAAATATCAAAGCTGGATTGGAGGAAGTGTCCTCAGTAGTTTAGGAACATTTCATCAATTGTGGGTGAGTAAAAAAGAACTCGAAGAAGTGGGTGCTGATAGACTAC
>JAJLRR010000200.1:0-51863 GCA_030567175.1 Williopsis lachancei
AAAAGTTACGACGACAATAACAATACTATAGCTTGTACAGACAGTTTAGAGGAATATTCATTCTATAAGAGCTATGGTATATTATCTGTATTGTGTATACGTATGTGAATGTAAATAACTATAGCACGTATAACCAGATAATTCTCATAAGCCATAGGTTATATTTATTTATGTGCCATAAATCGTTATTCCAGCGGGAATCGACACCCTTTGTGGAAACATAGAGTGAATTTATAATTACTACGGTGTGCTAACGTCGGCGAGTCAACCGACGACAACGTCTCATTGAAAATCCTGCCTAACAAATATTAGCGCGCGGTTTATTCGATGCCCTTCAGCCTGAGAGCAGGGCCTTACAAAAAAACACTCTCCCTTTGGCGATGAATATGAAATCTCTCCGTCTACCTTGGAGAAAAATGAATATTTGTATAGATCTTCACAGAACGGTGGAACGAACCCCAGTACAATTTCCTCTTTGGGAAACATGCCGCCCGGGCGGTGAATAGCTTCCCCTTTGGGCAGAATTCCGCGCATCGCGTTGCTGTGAATCACTATTGTGTTACAGCGCTACAATCATAATTATTGCCGATGAGATGAATATCTATGATCCCAGGATATTCATAAGAAAGATAGGCGGGGACTATATAAAAGAACCTTTATCCCACATCATTTTCTTTCAAAACTCTCTTCTTCCATATACTTTTTAGATTTATAGGTTATCCATATACACAACTTCAACAAACAATGTCTGTTGCTGCCAAGTACTACCCAAACGAGCCAGAGCAACCAGTTGTTCAAGTCACTGAGATCCCAGGTCCAGAATCCAAGAAGGCTATTGAGTCTCTTGGTAAGATCTTTGACTCAAGACCAGTTTATTTTGTTGCCGACTACGAGAAATCAACAGGTAACTACATTGCCGATGTCGATGGTAACTTGTACTTGGATGTCTATGCTCAAATCGCATCCATCGCATTGGGTTACAACAACCCAGCTTTGATCGAGGCTGCTAAATCTCCAGAGATGATCAGAGCCATTGTTGAGAGACCAGCTTTGGGTAACTTCCCAGGTAAGGACTTGGAAGGTATCATCAAGAACTTGTTGAAGGTTGCTCCAAAGGGTCAATCTCAAATTTGGTCCGGTTTGTCCGGTGCTGATGCCAACGAATTGGCATTCAAGGCCGCTTTTATGTGGTACCAAGGTAAGAAGAGAGGTTTCTCCACTGCTCCAACCACCGAAGAGAACGAATCTACTATGCAAAACCAATCTCCAGGTTCCCCAGATTTGGCTGTTTTGTCATTCAAGAGAGCCTTCCACGGTCGTTTGTTTGCATCTGCTTCCGTTACTGCTTCCAAACCTGTTCACAAGTTGGATTTACCATCATTCAAATGGCCAAAGGCTGAGTTCCCTTCATACAAGTACCCATTGGAGGAGAACACCGAGTTCAACCAATCTGAGGATGAGCGTTGTTTGAAGATTGTCGAAGACTTGATCAAGACATGGCACATTCCAATCGCTGCATTGATCATTGAACCAATCCAATCCGAAGGTGGTGACAACCACGGTTCTGCAGCTTTCTTCCAAGGTTTGAGAGATATCACCTTGAAGCACGGTGTTGTCTACATCATCGATGAGGTTCAAACCGGTGTTGGTGCCACTGGATCCTTCTGGGCCCATGAACATTTCAACATCACTCCATCCCCAGATTTGGTCACCTTCTCCAAGAAGTTCCAATCTGCCGGTTATTGGTTCCATGACCCAGAGTTTGTTCCAAACCAAGCTTACAGACAATTCAACACCTGGTGTGGAGACCCAGCCAGAATGATCTTGGCTGGTGCCATCTCAAAGGAGATTCTCGACAATGATTTGGTCTCCAAGGCTGCTGAAGTTGGTGACTACTTGTACTCCAAGCTTAGCGCCCTTCAAGAGAAGTATCCAACAAAGTTGCAAAACTTGAGAGGTAAAGGTAGGGCTACTTTCATCGCTTGGGATTTGGAATCTCCAGAGGCCAGAAACGCGTTCTTGTACAAGTTGAAGCAAAACGGTGTCAACTGTGGTGGATGTGCCGAAGTTTCTGTTAGATTGAGACCAACTTTGACCTTTGAGAAGAAGCACGCTGATATCTTCATCTCCATCTTGGAGAAGGTTCTACCAGAGCTCTGAAGATGCTGAGTTTTTCTCTTTTTCATTTTGCATTTCATTCACACATCCTCTTCATTTCTCCGTTACATACCATATTTTAATCTAGGTTATATATCTATAGATCCGATATTGTAAAGCTGCAATTGCCATTGTCTGTAGTTATTGTTCATGACGTATAGTATTTAATACTAAGACAGCGTTATGTGCCCACATACACAAAAATCCGGGCTAAGCTAATTAAATTCAATTTTCTCTCAGTTTGAATTTCTGACAATTATTAGGCGCGCGAGGGAAATTGAGAAGTATAACCCAGGTGATTGACATTTTAACAATAAACTACAGCTATAAATATTTACTTGTTCCTCAATTGTACGCATATTCTTCAACCATTTAACGTATTCATAGACCAAAGACAACGTATAATCGCTACAATGGTGGAAGTATCACTCACAGTTGGTAAACTGGATGCTTCATTGGCATTACTCCTTACGAAGGATCATCATCTTATTGAATTCCCAACGATTCTCTTACCAGACGGTGTAAACGCTGGATCCATAGTCACAATCAAATGTGAACAGGATCAGGAACAAGAAAAAGCAGAACAATCGTTGTTTGAAAAGACACAGGAGGAAATCTTCAAGCTCTATGGTACAAATGAGCCAAAGAGTCCAACTCTACAGTTGAAGAATGTTACACAGACAAGTTGTGTATTAGAATGGGATCCAATTGAACTTGGGTCATCTTCTTTAAAATCATTAACTCTCTATAAGAACGGTTCAAGATTAGGCCAAATCCCAAATCCATTGGTCACGACAACGACAAAGCTTTCAGGTTTACAGATCGATACAAAATATGAATTTCAATTAAAATTGGATACAACTGCGGGTATTCATAACAGTGAAATCTTGGAGGTTCATACTCATAAGATGACAGATTTAAGTGGTATCACCGTATGTATTGGTGAAATCGATCCAAAGGAAGGCATACATTTGGAAGATATCACTAAATCATTGGAGAAGATTGGTGCAAAGCCTTTACAAACAGAAGTTAAAGTTGATACGACACATTTTATAACAACTGTTGCATCAGGACAGCAATGGCAAAGAGCATCTGATATGAATATTCCAATTGTTAGACCTGAATGGTTAAAGGCCTGTGAGGTTGAAAGAAAGATTGTTGGTGTTCGTAATTTCTATTTGGGTGCTGATTCAAAGTTCCTTGAGACTTATAAGTTGACTAATGGTGTTTCTAACGAAGAACCTGTTAACGTCGGTTCTAATGCAGATGAACAAGTAACAGAAAATCCAGAACCAACTGCAAATGAGCCTGTCAGCGAACCTGTTGTTGAGACTGTTAATGAGCCTGTTGAAGAAGCAGAAGCAGAAGCAGAAGCAGAAGCAGAAGCAGAAGCAGAAGCAGAAGCAGAAGCAGAAGCAGAAGCAGAAGCAGAAGCAGAAGTCCAGGCAGTGCCATCGAAAGCTGCTGATGTACAACCGGAGACTGAAACAGAAGATATTCCTTCTACTACAGAGGATCTAACGGAGTCCACGGATATCGCAGAAACAACAGATACAGCAGAGACATCCGACCCTGTTATTCAAGATACAGAACTAGTTGCAGATGACGATAAAGAAGAAAAAGAAGAAGAAAAGGAAGATGAAGCTACTACTGTTGATAAACCACTCACAGATGAGCCAATAAATGAACAGAATGAGGTTATTGAAGAACCAGTCGAAACAGCTCCAGAGACAACACAGACAGTAGAAATTCCAAAGTCTGAAGATGCTGATGCTAGATCCACTTTTGATGATGTCGATATCAATTCAAACAAGAATGAGGTCGAACAAGCTGAAGAAGAGGGTGAAGGAGAAGAGGAAGAAGATAACGAAGAAGAAGAAGTGATTTCTCCATCAACAACCACAACAAATAATTCACAGAGTGGTGGTCAGACACAGAAGAAGAAGAAGAATAAAAAGAAGAAAGGAAAGAAATGAGAAACTAATTGTATAGTTAAAGAATTTATGTAACATCGACATTTTGTATATTGTAAACTACTTCACACAAATGAAACAAATAACTCTATGACCTGCATTAAAGAAAACACATAATGATAATATATATATGTATATAATTATTCTCCAAACAATCTTCTTACTCTTCTTAAAACACTATCCTTTTCTGGATCATATGGATGTTCCTTTGATGGTATTTCCAAAATTGCAGGAAATGCATTTGTAAAATTATCAACTGTAAATCTAATTCTTTCAGCGATATGTTGATTGATCAACAGAATGGCAATATCATCCCTCTCTGATACGATTTTATTGAAAAATTGTTCAATTTGATCATCTGTTGTCTTACTATCAACCACAAAGAAGTTCTTACCCTTAGAACCTTCATCGACTTGACCTATACCGGCAAGTAGCATTCCTGTGATTGTATCTTCGTCACCGATGACAGCGATGAGCGTTCTGTTCTTGGTGGCGTCTGACATTGGAGAATTGCTCTAGGGAGAGTGGTGATGGTTGGGGTATGTTGTTGATGTAAGGTGAGGTTAATTACTAGTGTTGATAATTATTTATGGCTGCACATACATAATTATTATAGCCTCGGGCATTATGTAAGCAAGTTCGCGAGAGATTCAACTTTGGGCCTTAAGTATAATCTACTTTATACTATGAGATGAGATGATGATTATGGAGAAGTTATAACTGTTCACATTTATTAATAATAATGAATATAACATCACGGTATACTTCTGTATGGATAAAAAGTAATATCCACTACAGATCATTATCAACTTCATCGATCATCAGAGCAGGTCATTCTAAATGGGCCAATATAAAACATGATAAGGCAAGAAACGATGCTCAAAAGAATAAGATTGCAAACAAGTTTGCAAATGCTATAGCTGTTGCAGCTAAACGTGAGTAAACTATAGATATGCATACGATTGCCTATACTAACAATGTATTTATGGTACAGTCGGTGGACCTGATCCTGGTAAGAATGTTAGATTAGCAGCAGCTGTTGAAGCTGCTTCTAAAGCCAATGTTCTTAAGAAAGTCATTGAGAACGCTATCAGAAGAGGTGCAGGATTAGGAAGTGATACTGCAAAAGAAAACGTTGAAACTGCTGTCTATGAGGGTATTGGGCCTGGAAACGTTTCATTTGTTGTTGAAACTCTGACGGATAATAAGAAGAGAACTTTTAGTGATGTTAGAGCTCTTTTTTCTAAATTTGGTGGTAATCTATCACCAACTTTGTTTCAATTCGATAGAAAAGGCTATGTTATTATAGATCCTAAAGAGGATGATTTTGATACTGTTTTTGAAAAAATAGTAGAGATGGGTGCAGAAGATATTGAAGAGATTGAATCAAGTGAAAATGGTGAAGATAATACCAGAGGATTTGAAGTTATAACGGAGGCTAGTGATACAGGTAGAATTGCATCTGAATTAGGAGAATCGTATAAAGTTCAAGAAGTTGGTATTGCTTACCTTCCAAAGAGTGATGCAATCGTGACTATTCAGGATCAAGAAGTTAAAGAGAAATATGATAAATTTGTACAAATGTTGGATGATCTTGAAGATGTTACGGATTACTATACAACCTTGGGGGAGTAAATAATATACTTATTATAACTGTACATAGAGCTGATAAATATCATGACATGACTAGTCATTACATAGAATACAATCTTGTGTGTAAAATCATTTATTCAAATTATTGCTCATAGAGTAAATTAACCTCCGGTTTATACTGATCTCCGTAAACAAATAACCAGACCCCAAACAAAAAAAGAAAACTTAATAAATATCCTGTGATGATGGAGATTCTCTTCGTATTCCATTCTCTTCCTCCTCTCCTTCTCTTAATTTCCTACTGTTTTTAACACCCTTATTGTGAATGTATTATAATATATGTGGTGTGTTTAATCAAACAAAGATAGAAGTTTACTCAGACTTTGGCTCCTCCTTCAAGAGACTCTTCAAGCTCTCATCGGATTGAGCTGGGTTTCTACCCAATCTCAAAGACTTGTCATAGGCCAACTTTTTGTAAGTGAAGAAAGTGGCAGAAGCACAGGCAACACCCATGGCAACGAACAATGGGGTTAATTCAAGAGGGATGGAGATACCACCGGACTTCTTAGCAGCGTTGAACAAAAATTGGGATGGTCTCATAGTTGTGGGATTGTGGGTAGTACAAGTGGACTGTGTTGATCTTTGACTCCGAGTGTCGTTGTGTACTTGTGATGGATAATTGAATATTCTTTTTGCCCGATCGTAATTCACACTCTGTTTGTCTAAATTTTGGGCTCCTAACGCTAGTGAGACGTATTTTACTATGGGCTAAATTTTTGCCGTACGATTTCCATCTCCCTTAGCAAAAAAAAAGATTTAGAAAAGAAAACCGTTTGGTTGGCTGGGGCGTTGACTGCCGAATATAGGAATTCTAATTATTTGGAGGCTGTATTGAATGATACCTCCATTATTATCGAGGAAAACCGGGGAATCACACACCCTCGGAATATATCACCAAGACATATACGTGTGATATTCATGTTCATTACAACTATGGTACTCAATTACTTGATACTATTTACATCATTTTATCATCATCCAATCTTTGACAACGTCATACGTCAACCATGAGACTGCCATTGAGGGCACAACTTTCAAAAGATTTGCCCATAAACCTTTGTATAACCCACCATATCCTTCTTTTTGAATGATTGTTTCAAATGCATTCCATACACTCGTATAGTTGAATCCAAGTTGTGATTTATTGATACTATTAGAAGTACCCATTGTCAAGACTTGGAATCTTCTTCTTAATAGATCAAATGGATACGTTAAAGTTTGTGCAACACCACCAGCAGTTGCACCTAATATTAGTTTGAACAATGGTGAATTTAACAATTCATTATCGTTTCCATTTTTGGCAATAGATTCTTTTAAATGTTCATAAACTGCAAAATTTATTGCAACGTATGGTGCAACACCTAAAGTTGTTGGATAAACACCACGATAGAGTGCCAAAATACCACCTTCTTCTTTATAAATTTTCAAAAGAGTACTCCAAATTCCTGGTGGTTTACCATTATTGATCAATTTATTAGTATGTTGAGTATGATCAATATCAACTCTTTTAAGATTAGCAGTTTGTACACTTAATCTTGTTCTTATAAGATCCAATGGATATGTAAATAACACTGATAATATACCACTTGCAAATCCGGCAACAAGCCTTTGATAATTGTTAAGGTCTTTTTCTTTAAATTCATTTTTATCATTTGCCAACATATAAAATTTTATCTTTTGAAATGAATAAAATTGAATAGCAGAATAAGGGAAAATTCTTAAACAGTTTAAGCCATTACCTCTAAATAAACCTTTTAAACCTTCTTCTTTATACATCTGTAAAATAGTTTTAAATATACCATTTTGATAATTACCAATACCTGGACCTTGTAATTGAAATAGAATTTTAGCTCTTTCAACAGGTGCAATAACAGTTCTTGAAACGATGCCTCGCTAATCCACCTGATATTAACGAAGCTGTTGAATCTTTTTGTAATAATGATCTTAGTTGATTTGTATAATTATGATTATTTGTTATATCAATCGAATTAGAAGTAGACTTAGATGTCGAATCTGAGATAGAATTAGCCATTGAATTATATTAGCAAAATGTACAATATTGGTTTAGATGGTAGTGAATTGAATATGAAATTGTGCAATGAATGGATAGAGAATATATGATAGTAACTCCGTTTAATGAATATTGAATATGAAATATTATTGTGTTCTATAGTCCTAATAGAAATACACCGGACACGTAAAGTTATAATCTGGACGTCATTTTCAATGTTGATGTTGATCTATGATTTAGTGTTTTTTTTTCTGGAGTCTGGAGAACGCATGAAATTTTTGAGCACTGCTGCACGATATGAATTATCGAATTATTCATCCGCGGTTCGATTCTGTTATTTGGTATTATAACATATAAATACATCATTCAGGGATGAAATCTCTAGCCCTTCCCACACTTATACCATTCACTTCAGATCCTTTGTGTCAATTGGATTTCTAATTTATTCATGTTTATGGCGCTAATTTTGAAAGATGGAACCACGTCTTGCAACGGTACGATATAATTTGCCCCGCATTATTAGCTACTAGTGAGAGTTCATGTTGCGTCCCAGACTCCCAATCATGTGATTTAGTAAAGCGTAAGCATTAACAAGGTGTGCTGATCAGATACGTCTAGTACACTTTGTAGTGTCATATTTATGAGAAAATCACACTATCCAATCCGTAAATCCATGGTTCCATCCCATGATTCCAATTTCCTAAGCCTTCTCCAAACTTCCACACTCATGCAGTTACTAATTTTAATACAGACGTTCTCATGGTTCCATGTTCCCCAGCTTCAGATCTAGATTGACAGATAGATAACGTACTTGTTTAATAATTTATGTTGACGTCAACTGTACGTTTAACTAGCAAACGTACCCCGGACTCAACGGTTAATCGCATTAACTTCCTATTACTCTTAACCTCATCCCACCATCACAGGTCTATAACTTTGCCCGTTGTGCGCCCCGGTGTTCCGTGAATTGTGTCAAATCCCGTATAGCCGGGCTAGCTCTGTTAATTTCTTGTTTTCGCACGGTGCACCCGCAATATTTGCAAACTTCGTTGCTAAAGCCTAGTTTAATGTTAGTCATAATTCCAGTTTATAAGACGTCCCGCTCAACCTCGGCCATGGGGCGATAAACAGAAAAACAAGAAAAATCTGGGGAAAGGAGCTGTTCAACCTTAATTTCAATCGGCTTTACGGGCAGCATGAGCTCATATATTTGTTCTTAGCAATTATCATACAATCAGTGAATTTACGTCAATCGGATCATTATAATTAATTACCATCAAGTCTTCTGTATATAAAGAGAGACGAATATCCCTAAAACCACTACACACCTTACATTCAAAGATTACAAGCTCAAAGCACAAATACACACCCACATATACCACAGCACAATGATCTCAAGACTACTAGTCAAAAACATTCCAAACACAGCTGCTCGCATCAGAGCTCCAAACTCGTATAACACACCAATAAGATCATTGGCGATGTTTACGAGCTCACAGTTTAGAATGATCAACCATAACAACGAAACGATTGTTATACAAGGTCAATCTTCAGATTCAAATAATACTAGTCATACAAATGGTTCAAAGAGTGATGTACCTGGCAAATCTACATCTGAAAGACCAACTATATATTCGGATGGAGAAGTTGAAATTGCAGGTCCACACATTAGACTATGATGTCGTATCAATGTGTATAAATAGATGACAGTATGAAAACATCCGATTGGTATCTGGTTATATCATTGCTCATACTGGTTCATATTTAACATTCTTTATATTATTTTTAAATTTATGGTTATTATCTGGAAGGAGTACAAAATTATTTAATAATGTAAGACGTATAAGTAGTTGTATAGTAGTGATATGCTGTACCATTTATACTAATATATAATGACTGAGTACTAGTTATGGAAAACAAATTATAACCCACAGCTACCTATCTATGTAAAACATAATCATACCTCACATCTCCAATAATTCCACCACTAATTGAAGATCTAACTTGTCTTGCAAAAAGATTCTTATCCTTTATCAAAACATTTGCACTTTGTTTATTTAAAGGATCTGTTGGATTTGGTTCCAAGAATAAGAATAATAAACCAACAAGTATGGAGTTTAAATTTAAAACAGGTGACCAATCTTCTCGAAGTATATTCAAACAGATATTACCATCAAGATCAATATTTGGATGATAAATCCTTTGAAGACATTTAACCTTTGGAGCTTCAATTGGAAAATTTTGTGATATCAAGATACTAAATTTAAAATTACCACCTTGATAAAAACCTTCATCTGGTGAAATGATAACTTCTAATTTCATATTACTTGAATCAAGACATCTAAGTTTTATTGTATTTGGAAGTTCAATCTCTGCAAGATCTTTTTGTATTCTAAGTTGAGCAGGTGATAACCTTGATGGTACATGAGACGTTGTAGATGGAATTGAACCAGATAATTGGTTATCGGATGAATCAGATGAAGGAGCATTATTTGCTTCTTCTTTCTTCTTTTGTTGCATCTGTCGTAATTTTAACTGAAATATTATAATGTAAGGAGTTTGTTAGTAATCAGTACTTCATTTACGTTATCATGGCGAACAATATTAATGAATATATACTATTCATTCATGACATGATATTGCATAGACGTTCTATATCATATACTGATAATGATACAACTTACCATTTTCTTTAGATTATCAATGTGCAGTCTATGATAACTTATCGTTATGCGATGGTGTACCGTTGTTTGTTATTCAATAACAAAAAGTCATTTGATCATTATTTGTATTCTAATTCTTAACAATGATAATTTATAAGCTCATGATTGTAAATTTACCATCCAAACACCAAATGTAGTGTCGAAATTGCATTGAAAAATTAAAAAAAAAATGAAATATTGAGGACCACGAGATTCGAACTCGCGCATCCGTAGATATCAGAGCCTAAATCTGACGCCTTAACCACTCGGCCAAGCCCTCATGAATTTCAAAATTATTTTTTCACTGTTTGTCACACCAGATAATTTGAAAGAGTTTTTCAGCTAAGAAAATCTCGGATTTTTTTTGTTGATGATGGAAATATTGAAATAATCAGAAATCATTGAACGGTTAATACTCACTATCAAACCAATTGATTATCAACCACATCCATTCATTCATATCATACCATGGCAGGTAAGTTCTATTGATATCGTTTGCCCTCTGGCTACTGACTCCCGGTAGTTTAACTGTACTAACTCAATCACTACAAATGATTTACAGCTCCAGCTAAGGGAAAGGGTAAAGTCGTCGTATCGCTTCTTTCAACAGCAGCAACAGGATATAGAAAACATATCCTTGTGAATCGTGGTACTCCAATGGTTAATCAGATTCGTTATGATCCAATAGGTGAGTTCAATATAAAATATACAATGAAATGATTGAATAATACTAACTATACATCAGTTAAACAAAGAGTGCTATTCACAGAGGCAAAGAAGAGAAAAGTTACAGAGACACAGCCTTTGAACTTTTCAAGAAAGCCAAAGGGTCTTTAATTACTCGATGACCAATATAATAGAATATTAGGGATCGAGTATACAAACTTGTAAATACAGAAGATGAATAAATATGGGTATTAATATATCTTATAGTACAATGAAATATTTGAACTGTATTAACCGTCTATAAATTCCTTGATGCTATTGGATTAGCATGGATAGTAACATCAGATATAAATATTGGTGCTTTTGGTCTTTTTTTCTTATCAACAGCCACGTTTTCAATCTTGTACAACGTTGCATCTTCTTTATCCTCTGCACCCATCAACACTTTACCAAATACGGTATATTTACCGTCTAATGATGGATGTTTACCGTATGTCTTTAGATGAGCATAAGCATATGACGTTAGTATACAAATATTACTATCTGATAGCATTCAATAAAAAACACTCACGATGTAGAACTGTGATCCATTGGTATTTGGTCCAGTATTGGCCATTGCAACAACTCCCTGTTTGATATGATATGTTAGTATAAGGAACAGCTTATTATAATCATCAACATACCCTTGAATCATGTTTCAGATCTTGTCGTATCTCATCTTCGAATTTACCTCCCCAGATAGATTCACCACCTTTCCCCGTATTGGTTGGATCTCCAAATTGCACCATGAACCCTTTGATGTTTCGTACAACTTTTGTTCCTTTATAAGTCCCACCAGCGCAATGAGCTAGAAAATTCTGTAGTTTTGTACAAGAAGTTGTCAGTATATTTGCTTAGAATTGTTATTATTGTATTAACCTTCTGACTCACCTCTGCTGTTCTAGGACATTTCTCGCAAAAGATCTCAAGTTTGATATCACCATAGTCAGTATGGAGCTAGAAAGACATTTTGTTAGACTCTGTTATTCGTAGTTGGTATAAAAACGGTAGAAGCAACTCACAGTGACAGACATTGACTTCAATCTCGAGCTGTTTGGCCCGTAATATTTGTGTATTAGTGCTTCATGACGTAGAATCCATGATTTTTAACTGTCGTGATTTTTCAACGCGCGCACTAGCATAGACATAAATATCAAAAGATCGAGATGTCAAACTTACAACCAATTCTACAAACCTACACACCACTGCTGATAATAATAGGCTATTTCATCGCTATTACTTTTATTATACAATTCACACATCACTCGTCGTCAGCATAGGCACCGGGCGTCTGAGCTGTCTGTCCGTAGCCTGGCGTTGGAGCTGCTTCGTATGGCGTCTGTGCATCGTACGGGGTCTCGGCGGCGTATCCACCAGGGGTCTCTGCTGATCTATATGCTCCTGGAGTAGCTGCACTCCACGTACTCTGTTGGCCATAGGCAGATCTGCCTCCCCATTGACTGTTTCCTCCTCCCTGTTGTGGCTGTTGAGCTCCTCCCCAGGCACTAGCACCACCGGCACCACCATACTGACTGCTGTTTCCACGGTTGTTTGCATTTCCTCCCCACGAGCTGCTGTTGCCATAACTCGAACTAGCCCCAGTGTTACCCCAGGATGACCTGTTACCTCCCCAGGCAGTTCCAGAACCACCTGCGGCTCCGGATCCTCCCCATGCGGTACCAGATCCTCCCCACGCAGTACCTGAACCCTGTGCAGTGGTGGCTCCTCCCCATGCTGTACCAGAGCCATAAGCAGTGGCACCTCCAGCTGCACCGGCACCACCCCATGCTGGTGTCTTACCACCAAGACCACCTGAAGACCAGCCACTACTTGATGATGACACAGATGCCCCAGAATGCTGTGGCGTAGAAGCAGTGGAGAAACTTGGTGCTGCAGAGTTGAAACCTGGTCTTTGATTTATAAACTCCTCATATGGAACCAATTTGTTGTTCTTATCCACAAACGCCAACTTATGTTTAGAGATGGATAAGATCTTGTTCTTCGTATGGAATTCAACTCTGGCGATATCACCGTTGGTATCCTTAACAATACCACGATAACCCTTGTACTCTCCTAATCTAACACTGACATTTTGATTGAGACAACGATCACGTCCAGTTTGTCTCTGTTGTGGTAATGGAGGTGGTGCCATTTGACCACCGGTACGGAATTTAGGATTCATCTTTGTCAAATCGAGTTTCTCCTTCTTTTCAGTCGCATTGGCCTTTGATGCAACGTTGGAAACACTTAGATTATCTGTGACATAGACACCTGAGTTCTCAGTAATCTCCTTAGAATACACAAACACAAAAGATCTATAGATGTGTAATACAACACCTTGTCTCTTAAAACCTCCAACTTCTCTTACGGTATCATCAACGTTTATCGAATCACCATTAGCATCAGTTGCAAATTGGTTTCCTCTTGGAATTTGAACTTTTGAAGTAATAGACGTTGGTGGTAATGATAACACTTTACCATCTTGTGATAATACGGTAAATACATCTTTATCAGCACGAATAATGGTACCAACTATTGATGCATTTACCCTAACCAGATCGTGTAATCCGTATTGACCATCGACTAAAGTTGAAGAATCATCGGATTTTGTCAAATGGTTTGCAAAAACAGTAACATCCTTATGAGATTGATCAGATATAAAAGTAACATGATCTTCATCAACAGAGACAACAATACCTGTATGACCTGCATGTTTACCCTTTAATACACTAACATGATCACCTTCGGCAAAGATCTTTCTCAAATTGTTCAATGGGAACTCTAAAGTAGTTCCAGGCATATCCTTAGGCTTGACCGTTGCAATATCGTTATTAGCAGATATAACATCACCTTGAAGACCTTGTTGTTCACCAGTTAAAATCTGGATTCTATCACCCGTGTTGAAAACAACAGCATTGGATTGTTTAAGAGATTGAGCAATCGAAGTGAGATCCAAATCTTCAGAATCACCAGTGTTAAACTTGGAAACTTCTTCAAGAGTTGGTTGAACGTTTTGAGTCTCCAAATGTTGAAGCTTGAACATCTTGAAAAGGAAACCATCAATGTATTCTTCACCTCTAAAGTTGAAATTATTACTGGATCTGGCAATCAAACTATGAGGTTCAAATTCCAATGCATCCTTCTTGGAGAAAAGTCTCTGTGGTGGTCTGAACTTTGACGTTGCTCTCTTACGCTTTCCGTTTTCATCGAGATCAGCACCTTTATAGTCGATTCTTGGAACAATCTGCAAAGTAACTTCCAAACCGTTCTCTTCAAGGGCATCAACCATTGCCAAATCACCTTTATATTTACCTCTTTTTATTCTGACGTATGAACCTGGGTTCAACTTGATCTCTGTGGATTTACTTGGTCTCAACAAATCAGGGAACTCCTCAACTGGAACAAGCACCTTGTTGTTTGCATAGATATCAGGAACACCTCTAATTGCAACATCGACAGCAGCCAACTTCTCTGCTTCGATGTAGATATAACCGGTAAAGTTATCTCTCTGGAAGGCAGAAAGGATCTTTAGGGCATTTGGTTTGCCCTCCAATGTCAGCTTCTTCTTGAGCAACTTCTTAACAATCTCACGTTCTTGTCCCGGTCTACATCTGATGGCCCAGATACTTGGGTCGTTAATGGAAGGAAGCAAGAATCTCTGTGAGACTTGGCCCGAGTCATCACCTCTGTATTTGGTTCTACCGTATCTCTCTTTGAAAGTGGCAGCCAATCTCTGGGCATCTTCTTCTGTGTTCTTTTCACGCGTCTGATCCACTTGTCTATGGAGCCTATCGTTTCTCGATTCCGGTTCGTTGTCATGATCGTGGTCTGTGGTGATGAAACCTTCCTTGAGAAGATCGTCTTCGTCTTCTTCATCATCTTCATCGTCATCGGACACTTCGGCCTCGACATCCAAGAATTGATTTCTATCACGACGTGATCTCTTACGTGATCTTACTCTGTCTTCATCTTCTTCGTCATCTTCGTCTTCGTCATCTTCATCTTCTTCATCTTCGTCATCGTTATTATTGGCGGTGACAACACTTGTATCCGCGCTATCTTCCTTGATGATTGAATTAGATCTTCCATCCGTTGATAACTGTTCTTCGATATCATCATTTTCCTCACGTTCTACATCTTCGAGCTCTCGAAGCTCTTCTTTGGCCTCTTCGTGGATAAACTCTCTTTCATCGTCACTCATTGTGTCTTTGAATGTATATGATGTTCAATTGTATAGTCCGTTGTTCTTATGTTGATTCTTATTTTTCTCGTAAGTATATACAGTACAGCTGTTTACTCAATCTCCAAAGTATGGTGATACTCTCGAAGCAATAGGAACAACACCGCTATGCGAGGATGAATTGGGATCAGAGCGAGTTCGTTTGCTTCGCTTTTCCTCTGTCGGTTGGTTGAGTTGTTTCAATCGAGCAAGGTTTTGATTGTTTGATGTTTTACTCTTTCTATTTTCTCGTATACTTTCACTTTCTCTCTCTCTCTCTGCTAATTATTTTAACCTGTTGATCACCAATTTCGTCACTAAAATTGTTGTTTTTTCTGTTACCCACCGGGGGCATTTTTTCCTCGAGTCTTCCTTCTTTGGTAAATTCCGGGAAATCTGAGCAGGGCTTCAAACACAAGATGACCGGAAGTGACATATACAGTTGACTAGAAGATAATCATCATTGCTATGATAGATACTTTGATCATTAATTCGATAACTGAAAAATAGAATGGTATGTTCTATGAAACGATGATCTTATATAACTCATAATACTAACATTTATACCTTTGATGATCAACAGGTCAAGAAATATATCACAAAACGGTCAATAGATCAATTTCTGAATCCATCGAAATTACCTTCGACTTATGAAGATGAGATATTAGATGCATTTGCAAAGTATTCTATTAATACAGAGAGCATTGATGAGAATGATAATGCTGAAGAGAATAACACTACCACGGATATGACATCTGATCAATTATCATCATTCTTCTATAAAGATCTAAATATACCCAAATATTATATAATTGGTAATAAAAGGGTACGAAATGATCAATTGACAATTGATGGTACAGATATTGTTGATTTCGATAAACTTTTGATAAAGAGTTATCATCTTTTGATGTTTAGAGATAACGATAAATTTATTAAAGAAACATGGAATTCTTTAAGATCAACTTTGTATAGTAAGTCAGCATCATCTAGTACAAAGGATAATTATATAGATCTCAACGATCTTCAAAAATTGAATGAAGAGTTAAAATTATCGATTACAGATACTCTATTACTCGATATGATCGCTGTTGGGACAGAAGGAACAGGTGTTAGAGTTACAATGTGTGACTTTGCATATGTATTGGGTAAACTAGGTCAATTGGAGAATCCATTAGATCAATAAGAATATTGAGCTAATGAGTTCCAAATACGATCATATTGTTTAATATAGTCAACTTTTATTATGTATGTATATTTCATTGATATATGACATTGTATATGACATTATACCATCATATCATATCATATATTGGAAAGAATTCATGTATCAGATGATATGCTTTGCTCTAAAGTAATTGCGCAAATAAGCCAATTGCCATGCTCCAAGAGCAATCAAAGCAATGACGATACACATTGAGAAGTTTCTAACTCTTCTGTTTGTAGATTCGTTCGTATCTCTCAATCTCTCCTCTCTTGCTTTCAAATATTCCAACTCATCAACAATCTCATCGGTCAATTCTTCAATCTTTCTCAATTCAACCTCAACAGGTTTAAGCTTCTCAGCAGCCTGGATCGCGTTCCAATCTCTAGCAGCAGAACCAGCCTCGATGTCCAGTTCGATGTCTCTGGAGAGTCTCTTACCCTTTCTCAAGAGGATGTTTTGGAAACAGACGTCAAATGCAGCAGAAGCATGAGCAGTGAATGGTGCTCTGATCTCACCGCTAATGTCCTTCTTGTTTCTGTACTCGTTTCCAACGCTGTCTCTGATGAACAAGTTCAATTGCTGGCCATCTCCAGATGAACCAGATGCGTTGATTGTGACAACCACGAGTTGGCCCTCGGTGACAAAGTCACGTATACACGTTGGTGGCTTTGATTCTTCCACTGCTTCAACTTCAAAGTGCAAGCCGAGCACGTACACTGCGAATGACAGCACGAGCAGGAGCAACTGGCGGGGGGATCTCATGGTGCTGCTGATGTGTTGTGTGATGATATGAGGATGTGTAGCTCTGGTTTATCAGAGTGTTGATGTCTGGCTATAATTCGGTGTGCACACTTCAGCTCCTAGCTGTTCTCTCTTGGATCAAACGCCCTTTTTTCTTCCTTTGATTTCGCGGTTTTTGTGGGAAAACACCACGCTGAGAGATCAGCTTGACGTGTTACGTTTTTTTTTCTGTCGCTGTTGCGGCTTTACGCCTGGAGGGCGCTTTTAAAATTCCCAGCTTCGTGAGCAGCGGCTGGGTTCCGCGTATCTGCCATTGAATTACACGTGTCAATAGATGCATATATGGCTACTACGAGATCAACAGATGGAATATTATAGTGTCATTTATCTATATACAAGCCTCCTCTAATAGCACTATACACTCAGATCGACAGTCTTCCACTCACCATCAACAACAGCAGAGTCGTTACCAACAATGGCAACACTGTGCTCCTTGTCGATCAGATACTTCTCTGCAACCTCTTTAATGTCCACAGCATCGACATCCAACAACTGTTCTCTTCTATTCTGTCTCATCTCATCGGTAACGCCTTCTCTGAACAGCGCATTGCCCTCAGACTTCACACTCACAGGAGCATCGATTCCCTGGAAGATCGTGAGTTTGGCCTCTTCAAGATCCCTTGTGCTCCATTCGTTTTCAAATGCAAATAATCCAGCCTTGTTGAAAGTCTCAACACTTTGTAATGAATTTGGATCACGGTAAGAGTAGTAGCTAAATAATCCGTCCAGTCCACTGTATCCGGCTCCACCACCGTATGCTCCACCTTTTTCACGGATCTCACGGTGTAAATACTTGAAGCTTAACAAATTGGACAAGACTTGTAGCTTGGCACCATCTTCATGAACATAAGGAACACCACGGAATACACTTGAGGCATATCCAACTTGGAATGGTAATTTGATGTAAGATTTTAAACTACCAGGTGTCAATGGGAAATCTTTAGCCAACGGTGAGTCTTTTAGTACAGCATTTGATCCTGGTAATTTATCAACGAATGATGAAATCATCTTTTCATTCTCCAAGATTGATGATTCATCAGAGATCAATGAGAATCTCAAATTCGAAGAATTGATCAAATGTTTTTGTAATTCAACCAGCTTATCAATGATATTACGTTGGAACAGCTCATCATCTTGACTCCATTCGTTTAACTTGTTCAAGAATTGTAATTGATCAATTCCACTAACAGATTCAGAAATTGCCTTCACAGTGGAAATAGAAGAACCCGCATAGTTTCTAGCATAACTATGACCACTCTCTGCAACGCTTCCAATGTTATTCGAAGATAAGATACGGATTAAAGTAGATAACTTCTCCTTATTCTGGAAATTAGTATTCAACAACAAATTCTCCCAAATCTCATAGATATGAGAAGAATTTTGATTCAAAGAGATACCACTGAAGTTGAAAGACAACCTTGGTGTAAGGTCAACAGGTGATGAGTGAACACTCACTGATGATGATAATCCACCAGTAAACAATTTGATCTTATCTTCAATCTCAGCCATTGATTGAGTCTCAGTACCTAAATTGGTCAATGCATCGGTGAATAACGAGAGATATGGATATAGTTCATATGGTATAGAAATGTCTCTTGCAGCTCTCATATAAGTAAGACCATTGGTATCAACAATTCTCTTTTGAATAGTTGAATCACTCTCATTAACCACACTATGAGACACAGAATTGAAGTCACCCGTTCTTGAGATATCTGCAACCCTGAGTGTTGGTAATGAGCTCAGATCTTCCTCTTCTCCTTGTTTCTTTGCCAAATGTTGGCCTCTTTTGAAGATAATCTCTTGATCTGATTCTTCTAGGGCACCAACAAATGATTTCAATCTTTCTTCTTCTTCTGATTTAACATCAGCTTCATAAGTTTCACTTGGCTCCATGATGAACTTGAAAGTTGACTTGTTCAAGAAATGTTTCTTGATCAGGTTTTGGAATAAATTTCCCTTCTTATACTCCTCTCTAAATTGCATAATCACATCATCCCATGCCAAAACGTCAAATGTATCAACTTTATTGACCCATCCTGGTAATAATCCGTATAACAATGTCATACCGAAATCAGATTTTTGATCCTTCTTACCCAATTCAAGTTGTTGAATAATCGCTTCAATTTTGGAGTCTTCGAATCCCTTTTCAGAATACTCCTTCAACACGCCATTAACAGCATTCTCAAGATCTTCAACAGAGGTTAAACCCTGGAGTCCAATTGTAAACATATTCACAGCGGTTTGTGATTCCATTCCCGAGTTCACAGAGAAATCATCACCAAGACCAGATTCGATCAATGCCTGATACAACGGTGAACTATGACCATCTGTTAACAGATTAGACAAGATCTTGAGACAAAAAGTCTCGTAGACATCGGAAGGAGTTCCACATTTCCATGTGATTGAAGCCTTGAGTTGTTTCTCTGGTGGAGCCATTGGGTCTACAGGACCCTTCTCAATAACGGTCTTGGATTCTATGAGCTGGATTGGCTCCTTGATAACGTTTTTGATTGGTCTCTTGCCAAACATACCGAACTCTTCATCCATCTTCTCCAATGTATCGTTGAGAGGAAAAGAACCGTATGTGTAAGTTCTAGCGTTTGATGGATGATAATGGCTGGCATGGAAATCGATAAGGTCCTCATAGAGCAGCGACGTAATCTTTGTTGGATCACCGCCGGAGTTGTTCAACGATGGGTAGAAGGCTTCTTGGAACTTGATCCAGAAAAGATACGAAGAGTTTGAAACTTGTCCCTTCATCTCATTATACACAACACCTTTGAAAATCAAAGGAGATTCTTTGTCATTGACATCTTCGTGTTCTAATCTCCAACCCTCTTGGAAGAAATCCTCTTCTTTCAGCAACGGATTGAACGTGGCATCGAGATAAACACTTCTCAAATTCTCAAAATCCTTTGGATTCGTCGTGGCAAAAGGGAAGAAAGTGTAGTCATGTCCAGTCATAGCATTCATAAAGTTCGATAATGATCTGTTAAGCATCTTGAAGAACGGATCTCTTACAGGGTATTTGAAAGATCCACACAGGGTGGTATGCTCCAAGATGTGAGGAACACCGGTGGCATTCGGAGGGTTCGTCTTAAATCCAATGGAGAACACGTTGTTAGGATCATCACGATCTATGTGGAGATGGCTAGCGCCGGTTCTAGAGTGTGTCAGATCAACAGCGGTCAGAGAGAGCTCTGGTACTGGTAGGACTCTTGTAATCTCATAGCCATGGATGGTCTGTCCGATAGGATACTTTCGTAAGGTTTTGATCTGATTGTACGTTGAGGCTCGTCTAACGAGCTGTGCAGCTTTTAACATTTCCACTGGGGTGTAGCTAAAACTGTACTTCTATCCAGACTCGTGCTAGTGGTTTTGCTGAAATACCGCCTTTTGACTATATATCTCCTTTTTAGAGAAGTACCTCTCAGTTATATATAGTAAATTAATCACTGTTTAATCATTTGTAATTCCTCCATGTCCCAGACTAAATTTTCATCATCGTGCGGGCAAAACTCTGAGCGGCCCAATTATACAGCAAAGCGGCCCAACTACAACATAGACGTTGCATTATTACAATTCGAGGGAGTGAGCAGCAGCTACAAGTAAAAAGCCTCTATGAATACTGTAAAATAGACATTAAAGTAATGCAATACATACATATACCAAAGTTTTAGAACCAACTCATATGACATGAGCCCCCCTTCTTCTTCTTTACAAAATCAACTTGCAACAACTCTCTTCTCTCTTTGGATATGATGTGAATGAAATTCGGAATAGATACTTAACGGCAAAAAACAACTATATTTGTGAAGTGAAAGATATTCATACTGTATATATGTACTTTCCAAGAACAGGAGTCAGAATGTTAGACAAATCTCTAGTACATACAAAACAGTATATAGAAAGAATATCAGGAAATGAAAAATTATAGTCTATGAGCGAACTTTTGTTTTATCTTTTATCTTTTTTGGTAGACAGATGGCTGTGTGTAAAGGGTATATCCAGATCAGAGCTCATCACGGTCAAAGTAGTCATCCTCGTCATCTTCATCCTCAAATTCACCTTCTGGAGTTGCAGCACCGTACAACTTTTGGGTGATAGGATGAGCGATTTGAGTCAATGACTCGAACTTCTCGTCAAACTCTTCAGCAGAAGCATCATCGTTGTCCTCCAACCATTCCAAAACATCGGTAACAGCCTCGGACAAAGTCTCCTTGTCATCTTCATCGATCTTACCACCAAGACCACTCTCGTCGTTCAATTGGTTCTTCAAGTTAGAAGCATAGTTCTCCAATTGGACCTTAGCCTCAATCTTCTTCTTGAACTCAGCATCTTGAGCGGCAAACTTCTCAGCTTCTTCAACCATACGGTCGATTTCGTCTTGAGACAATCTACCACGCTCGTTCTTAATAGTAATGGACTCAGCCTTACCAGTTCCCTTATCAACGGCAGAAACGGTGATCAAACCATTGGCATCGAGACCAAATGTGACCTCAATTTGTGGAACACCTCTTGGTGCTGGTGGGATGTTGGTCAACTCAAACTTACCCAACAAATTGTTGTCCTTGGCCATAGCTCTTTCACCTTCGTAGACTTGGATCAAGACAGTTGGTTGGTTGTCAACAGCAGTGGAGAAGATTTGAGACTTCTTGGTTGGAATTGGAGTGTTTCTCTTGATCAACGATGTCATGACACCACCGGAGGTCTCAATACCCAAAGTCAATGGGTTAACATCCAAAAGGACAATGTCATCGACACCTTCCTCACCGGACAAGACACCAGCTTGAACAGCGGCACCAAAGGCAACAGCCTCATCTGGGTTAATGGACTTGGAAACCTTCTTACCATCGAAGTAAGACTCCAAAAGCTCTTGAATCTTTGGAATACGAGTAGAACCACCAACAAGGACGACATCGTCAATGTCAGTCTTCTTCATACCCGCATCCTTCAAGACTTGCTCAACTGGCTTCAAGGTCTTCTTGAACAAACTGATGTTGAGTTCTTCGAATTTAGCTCTTGTCAATGTCTCAGAGAAGTCAATACCATCAACGAAGGAGTCAATTTCAACTCTTGTGGAGATTTGAGATGACAAAGTTCTCTTGGCCTTCTCAACTTCACGTTTCAACTTGGCAATGGCCTTTGCATTTTCTGAAATGTCAATGTCATGTTTCTTCTTGAAGACTTTTTGCAAGTGACGAACAACTCTGTAGTCGAAATCTTCACCACCCAAGTGAGTATCACCAGAAGTGGCCAAGACCTCAAAAACTCCGTTCTCAATGGACAACAAGGAGACATCGAAGGTACCACCACCCAAGTCGTAGACAATGATTTGATGTTCACCATCATCCTTGTCCAAACCGTATGCAATAGCAGCGGCGGTTGGCTCGTTAACAATTCTCAAAACGTTCAAACCGGCAATGACACCAGCATCCTTTGTGGCTTGCTTTTGAGCATCGTTGAAGTAAGCTGGAACGGTGACAACGGCGTGGGTGACTTGCTTACCCAAGTAGTCCTCAGCGATTTGTTTCATCTTACCCAAGATCATGGCAGAGATTTCTTCTGGAGTGAAGGATTTCTCCTCACCGCCGTATTGGACTTGCACAGCAGGTTGACCATTTCTGTTGATAACAGTGTATGGCAAGTGCTTGAGCTCCTTCTGGACGACGGAGTCGGTGTACTTCAAACCGATCAATCTCTTGATGTCAAAGATCGTGTTGTGTGGGTTAGCGGCGGCTTGATTCTTAGCAGCATCACCGATCAATCTCTCTTCATCGGTGAAGGCAACGTATGATGGTGTGATTCTGTTACCTTGCTCGTTGGCAAGGATCTCGGTCTTACCGTTCTTCATAACAGCGACACATGAGTACGTGGTACCCAAATCAATACCAATGACTGTACCATAGTTCTCGGTGTCATTTTCTGGGGCGGCAACTGCAAATGAGCTTGACTGGAACAATGGCCCAAGCACAAGGAGCAATGCGTAAAAGAGCACAGCAGGGAAGACGACTCTGGCTTTCAGCATCGTGATCTGTGATCTGATCTTTTCTCAACTTTTACGTTGTGGTGTAAGAAGTAGGGTGTTTTAGAGAAGATTGAACAAAAAAACATTGTTGAACAGAAAAACCCCAAGGCGTGGTGATGGCGATATTTATATTTCTACTTGTCGATCCAACGCCAATTTTGAAAAAGACAGCGTGTCGACCACAGCGTGCGCCAGCGGCAAGGAATCTGCCAGAAAGTTCTATCTGCAAATTAATCGTGTTCTCTGCTCTGTATCTTTTGCTTTTTCTTGTTATTTCCGATAGAAAAAGTGACAGTAAAATAGCTAAAGGGGAATGTTGCCTTATTGGGTAGGCAAGGTCGGAATTTCCAGAAAGTTCTCGGAAACTTGGGCGATGAGCTACCGTAGGCGTTAGAATATATTATACTGTGTGATATATAGCTTTGTAAAGAGCTCAATGCATTGATGCAGAAGAAGTGTTGCTTCCTGCCTATACTTCCTCTGTCTAGTGTATACACTGCCCTTTCATGCGCTGTCTTTATAACCGTAGAAGTGCCACATAGTGCGCCCGTCCGTCGACGTGTCCTTCAAGTTGAGAAACCACAATTTCTCTCTTCCTCTAAGAAACTCGGGCAACGTCAGCCATAAGACTTACATAAAGGCCACGACATGCCAGAACACCAATCACAGAAGCTCAGTGTTCACTATGATCTCATGAGAAAAGCCCTCAGGGTGGCAAATCATGCTCTGCATAACGGAGAGACACCGGTTGCCTGTATCTTTGTCCATAATGGTGAAGTCATAAGCTACGGCATGAATAACACAAATGATTCTCTCTCAGGGATAACGCATGCTGAGTTCAGAGGCATCGATCGAATCCTGGAGAAAGTTAAAGAGAATAAGAATTGGAAAGATTATTACACCAGACCAGATGATATCTTCAAGGAGATTGATCTGTACGTTACAGTAGAACCATGTGTGATGTGTGCATCTGCGTTGAAACAAATCGGTATACGAGCTGTTTATTTCGGATGTGGCAATGAAAGATTTGGTGGCAATGGCTCAGTGTTACAGGTGAACAAGGATAACACTTCCGAATGGAAGTACTCAGCTTATCCTGGAATCTTACGAAGAGAGGCCATCTTGTTGTTGAGAGAATTTTATACACATGAAAATGATCATGCTCCAGTACCCAGAAGCAAAAAGAATAGAGATCTGAAACTAGATTCGTTTCCTGAGTTGGTATGGTCAGATTATTTGACAAAAGATGAATTTATCGATTGCTTTGGAGAGAAACTCATTACACACTATGAATCAAATACCGACATCACAGAAGATGTTGATCTTTCAATTTCAAGCGAAGAAAATGTTGATATATCAGATATAGTGAATAGCTCGAATGATCCATTGGACTTGACAGCGACTGCTAATTCTTTACAGGACCCAGAACATCAGAGCACCGTAATGAAGAAAAGGAAAATAGAAGTTCACACCACTACAGATTTATAAGCCGATTATGGTATCAATCCATGAATGTATTATAAATTAGTCAAGTTATTATTATACGACATTTGCATCACTTCTTTAATTCCTCATCGATCTTTGTCCATTTATCGATTAATTCCTTATAGAACTTTATGTTGTTATCAGCCAGATCTCCCAATGAACTCTTCAGCTCTACCGATTTTATATTTTCAAAATATTGAATCTCATGAAGAGTTTGCTTTTCAAAATCTTCACACACACGTTTAGCATTATCCACTTCTTTTGTAAGATATTCAATCTTATGATCGAGTTTATTCAGACGTTCACGTCTTGCCAAATCATGGTTTACACCTCTAAGTTCTTCCAACTTATTCGTAAAGAAATTTGATCCCCCACCTGAAAGAATACTACTTTTTTCAGTTTCACTCTTGTGTAGATAATCTGTTAATGCTTCGTAATCGATTTGTTTTTGATCTTTCAATTTGATCAAATTCTTAATCGAAGTGATATAATGTTCCAAATCCTTTAAAGATATGATATATTCATTATCCAAAAAGGTCTTTAAACCTTGAAACCCAAGACTTAGATCGTTTAACCCATCAGAGAATTTGATGAATGGAACTTCTAAACCGGGTTCCAACTCGGCTAATTTCCTCATTTGAATCCCGAAATCAAAATAATCCTGCTCAAGATCCGTATATCTCTTGAGGATCTTGTTAAATATCTTATCGATTTTATTAATGTTTTCGTCCAACTTATCAGATCTCTCCTTGATCTCAACAAATTCAGGGGCTTGTACGCTTGCACTCTTGAATGCGTTGATCAACGCATCGGCAACTCCATCAGTCGTGCTGGAGTCGCTGGATGTTTTCAACTTGAGATGCTGTTTATACGAGTTCCAATCATGTGTTTCCAGAAAGATGTGATATATCTTGGCCTTTTTTAACACTGGGTGCAGAGATATTCTCTTGAGGAATCTTGTGAGTGATGAAGCTCTCTTTAATGTGAAGTCTAACCCAAAACGGTCACCTTTGAAGTATTCCAGTCTTTGCTTATCAGGAAGTGGTGGTATGGCACATGCAGGGAAGTCGTTGAGAAGGACTTGGTATAGGAAGTAGAAATCGGAGAATCTGCGTCTCACTGAGAACTTTGCTGTTTGGAACACAGGGTTGTTTGACTGGATGTTGTTAGTATGCGTAAGAATAGAAGTATAGGAAGTATATCGTGTATACTCCGATAAGGGCGATGATGCTAGGTAGCTAGCCCCAGGAAAACTCACCTCTGTTTCAATCATATATGAGATGAATGCGTTCTGGCCATCGCTCTCTTTCTGTGGATGCGATACTGTCGAATTTGTGTAATATGCGTCATCAAGGTCCTTTGCGGCTCCTTCGTTGCTATCATTGGTGTGGTTGCCTATGTGCTCATCGTCATTCTCCAGGGAGGAGCCAGCAGTAGTAGTAGCAGCAGCGCCACCAAGGATCCCGACGTCAGAGGCCTCAGCACCGCTCAATGGCCCTGAATTGCTAGTCACCTCGTCTATAGGCTCGTCCACGAACTCGTCGGCATTCATTTCTGTCTTGTGGCTGTTGGTGTGGTTGAGCTGTCAAAGGCCAATCACCTGCTTATCCGTGTGAAAGTTGATGTGTAGATTGGTCTAATTTTGTAAAAATGCTACAACAATTATAATTTCCTGTTTTGTCTGCGATTTGGTGAACTTCTTGTTTCGCACAGTTAACGATTTTACGCCCGATCCCCAGCTTTTTCTTTGCAGTGGCCTAACCAGGCGTGATCTTATCCCTCCACTGGGTCCCCCACCAGATCATATTCCAACAGTATCATATGGACTACTCAACTCTGACATCCTGGATATCTACAAAAGCTTTTTGTTATACACAGTGAGTTTATCACAGTTCTATATTTGCATCAGATTTCATGAACAACGTGTGCTTCTCCTGCCATGTCCATTCTGAAAAGACTCGAGATGACCCAATCCCACTCAACTACTTTACCATGGATCGCCTTGTCGTGTCCTTCATCTTTTTTAGCATCTTCAAAAAGCCCTATAAATCTTTCGGTCATTCCTTTCTCGTTGGATATGAAAATAACCTCTTCAGAAACTGTACTTTTCTTGAACACCTTGATCGATTTCATCTCCTTTATCGTCTTGAACACCTTGACATCTTTACAACCATGAGCCTTTAAGATCTTTTGGATCGTCAATGCACCACCGGGAAGCTTTGAAGTTATATTGAATGAGACACCAGTGAAAAGTCCTCTTTTGGATTCAAATAACGTTCGACATCTATCACTTAACTCTTTCAACGGTAATGGAGTTAATTCCCTCACTGATGCAAGATTTGTCTTATCGATTGAATATTTTAATGGATCAATTTTTGATTTAGGATGTGATTTAAGAACATCTTTTAAGAAATTTGGTGAAATAATATACTTTAAGCCATAGCTTAATCCAATAAGGAATTTCTCAGTTCTCATCAATTTTGGTGCAATAATTGTATTTATACCCTTTTTAAACTCTTTATGGATTGATATCCCCAAAGAATGTAATATCTGTGTTTCAGATCTATTAAACTCAACTTCCCATCCTGTAGCAATTGCCACAATATCATATGTTTCACTATCTGTAGTGTCATTATCATTAACAGCATTAGACTTGGTTTTTGATACTTGTTCATTTACATTCTTTGTCTTTTTCAATGCTGGTGTAACTTCTGTATTTTCTTCAGATTCAACAGATTTCTCCAACCTTTGTTGTTTTTCTTCTTCCCTTTTCCTTTTACGTTCTTCAATCTCCTCTGGAAGTAAGAACTTTGAACTATTGGTCTTATTCTGTTTTTGGAAAAGGTTCATATCTTCAATATCAGCATGTAATTTAGCAGCTGCTTTATCCTTTGCCTTTCGACTTGATGATGATCTAACAGAAGAGAATTCAGCTGGTGATAAGGCATCGATCAATCCTTTTAATCCAGCAGGTGTCTTATTAACATTTGCATTATCTGGTTTCTGTGGAGTCAAGACATTTGAGTTTAAAGAGAGTTTAGATACTGAAGATGAATTTCCATTCTCCTTTGTAGATATTGATTTATCTAATACTGATTCAGATGACTTCTTTGACCTCATCGAAAGTTCAGGTTCATCCTCAGAATCTTCAACTATATGAGTTGTATTAGGAGAATAACCATCATCATAGAATTGTTTTAGAACATCAACACATAGTGGAGTTTCTCCAACTATATCTTCAAGTTTCAACTTCCCTCCAATGTTAACAGAATACCTAGGATGTGTTATTGGTTCAACTTTCCAATTAGCATAGCACTCTTCAAGCCAAAGATGATTAACGATGTTTAACTTCCAATTGTGAGCAGCTTGGAATTTCTTACCAGCACCTTGTGAGGTTATAAGATGTGTGTTTTTTGGTGTTAAATTAGAAGTGAATTTGGCACCAAGAGCCTCTATGAGTCTCTTGATATAAAATCTTGCATCACCTGAATAGTTCGAAGCAGCTATTGTAAAATCTCGCATTGCCTCCATTCCATTACGAACATAAGGATAGTGTAATAGCTTGTGATACGGAGAGATCCATCGTTGGTGTTCAGCCATCCAGTATATCCAATTCATATTACCCACGTATAACTTCATCTTATTTGCGCTTATGTACTCTTCACCATCTCTGTATTGTCCAACGTAAAACTTTGCCAATTCCAACGTATCAACCACCAAGCCTCCAAAGTTTGTTATTATTGAAGCTATTAGTTCACGAGCAGATTCTGTTAGTTCCAAGTCATTTCCCAAGTAGAATAGCTTACCTTCTAGGAAAGTATCCTGAATATTTGCAGTCAATTTTCTATTCGATCTTACAACGTCCAATTCCATGATCTTCTCAGTTGGATCACCAGCATGTTCTCCACTCAAAAGATAAGGGGATTCATCCAATCTTTTACGCAGCTTCAAACAATGATCGATCCATAGTGGAACCACTGCTTTAATTTGGAACTGTTTAAGAGACTCCACTGCAATAACGATGTCCTCATCTGGATTAATAGAGATGACATGCGTCACGTATTTATTCAACATTTCAGAAAAAGTCCCACCTAAGGCCCTTACACCACCATATATGGCTTCTTTATCAGAGATTGGTAGATTACCACAGCATATGTGAACGTCTTTTAACACATGTTTTGGATCAGGCGAATAGGGCCTTATCGGTTGTTGTTTGCCCTTCTCAGCTGTGACATAGATCAACTCCGTAGTGGCAACAGGGATCAACTTCTCCTGGGTGAACGGGTACAAGTCAAACATGACACTATTGGAGATAATGTGCGTGAACCCCTGGTTGAAGAACATGTGCTTGTCAATAGGCTCGTCTATCTGCTTTATCTCATAGGGCACGCTGTACTGTTTGAGAAGCGGTTCGAGCTTGGTGAGCTCCGATTGTGGAAGATCTCCAGACTCGAGGACGAGCAGATGGAAGTTCTCAAACACGGACTTGGACATCTCGGGAAATATCTGCTTCGGTCTGGGCTCCAGCGGTGGATCAAGAGTTGTTTGTTTCGTTGTGAGTCCGCGTAGTGTGCTCATCGAAGCGCGTTGTTTTGATGTTTTGGTGTTTTTTTGTATTTTTTAAGAGCTGCTCTTTGCACGCGTTTCCTGTGTCTGTTAGAAATTTGGCGATGGAAGAGCAAGCCACATAGTTAACTGTGAAGAGCGAAGTGGAAGGGCAGATCAACCACCATACTCATACAGTGCGATAATGAGCCCAGAAGAGAGAATCAATGCGTATAGAAATGACGACTACAGAAGAAGGTCGCACTTTTCGAGGGGAGACAGCTGGCAACCGTCTTCAAGAGAGCTCGCAAAGACCGAGCAGAAAGAAGTCATCGTCAAAGAGAAACCAAACTTCAAACCCACAGGTCTTCTGGCAAAAGAATCGAATAACATCGACGGAATCCAACTGAAATATACGGAACCAGCAGATGGATGCTCCGCTCCATCAGAAGGCCCTGAATATATGCTGTTTATCTTTCGAGATGACTCAAAGATTACCAAACAGTACCATTTGAACTCAAAGTCTCATCATCTTATCGGAAGAGATGAGAAAGTTGTGGATTTACAAACTGACGATGAGACGTGTTCCAAGCAACATGCCGTTATCCAATTTCGAGAGGTTAGATCTACATCTTCAACAACAGGGAAGCAAATTAAACCGTATATCATTGATTTAGAATCTAGTAACGGTACTTTCCTCAATGGTGAAGAATTACCAACTTCAAGATTTATAGAGCTAAAACCGGAAGACGTAATACGGTTTGGTGAATCTGAAACAGACTATGTTCTAATGACGTCTTAGACTAATACATTTGTTATATTATTATAAAGTGTTGTTTATGAATGTACAAGAATCATTGTCCAATCAATCTTGCTGTCAAAGCTTCAAGATCTTCAATGGTCTCTGGCTCTTCGATCTCCAACACTCCGCTAGATTGAGAGACTCTTCCACCAATCTTATCATTCTGGAACCATTTAGCCTTCTTCGATGGTCTACCATCCTCATCATCCTCATTCTCATCTTCATCTCCACTAGATTTGTCCAAGTCCTTTAATATCTTACTTGCCAATTCATGATCCACATCATTATGCTCAAGGTACACCTCACGGCCACCTTCAAAGTCATCATCATCACCACCGTCATATTTGGCCAATCTTTCGGCTTCTTTACGTTTTCTCTTCTTCTCCATCTTCTTCTCCTTGGCAAGCATCTTATCACTTTCATCATCAACTTGCATAACTTCACTCTCTTTACCAATGAATGATTCTTTTTGAGATTTAGCATCACCAGCAGCTTTGAAATCATCTTCATCTTGGAATTCATAGATCTCATGAGAGTTTCCATCTTCATCAAATACCAATTTCTTTGGATTTCCCTTTTCTGTTAATGAAGCCTTTTTGGATAATGCCTTCTTTGCAGAACGTTTTGAAGTTGGAGCAGTCAAATCTGGGAGGTCATCTTCGATCAGCTGATGATCAACTCTCTTAACAGACATGAAGTCTTCTTCATCGTCACTGTTATCATCACCATCATCATCATCACCATCTTCTTTAAGAGCCTCATTTTGAATCTTGAGATAATGCTCTGATAAGACATTTTGATTCTTACGTTCAAACATCTTATCATATTTAGTACGAATTTTCTTCTCAGATTCCTCGGCTGGTAATTCACCATCTTCATTTGTCTTTGAAAGTGCCAACAATTGACGTGATACATTCTTCAACTCCTTAGCTTTATTCTCACCTTTAATTTTAACTTGTGGAGCACCAGGTAATCCAAGTGATCTAGCATATTCATCCTTAGAGATCTCATCGTATTTGAAGACATCTTTATCCTTATTTATAATTATTGATCGTAGATATGAGATATATGCCTTTTGACCCAAATATTTCAACTCTGCATCTTGGAAACATAGAGCTTGTAATTGCTTCTTGATGGATTTCTTCTTATTCTGTTTGATATTAAGTTTCTTTGGTTCAATCCTTTTAGATTCGAGTCTTTTGAGGAAACCTTCTTCTTCACTTGGAGTGAGCATTAATAAGGCCTTACCTGATTTACCAGCTCTTGCGGATCTACCAACTCTATGGATATACGTATCAGCATCTTCAGGGGCATCGACTTGGACAACCCAATCAACCGTTGGGAAATCCAATCCACGAGCAACGACATCTGTGGCAAATAGACAAACGTGTTGAGCTTTAGTGAATTTATAAACGGTCTCAGTTCTTGCAGTTTGCTTTTGACGTCCATGAAGTTTCATCAATGACATACCAGGTTGAAGTTTTCTAAAAGTTTCATATACGAAATGTACCTGTTTAGAAGTGGATAAGAAAACGATGATTTTGGTCTTTAGATGGGTCTTTATGAATGAATATAAAGTGTCTAGTTTATCCTCCAAGTTAACTGTGATATACGATTGTGATAACGAATCAGGGGTAGCGGATGAAGATGAATTCCCATCTGAAGAAGTTTCATTATCCTTTACACCGATATATTGTGGATTGGTCAATGATAATCTTGCTAAATCAGAGACAGATTTAGATTGGGTAGCGGAGAATAGTAACGTTTGTCTCTGTGGTGGTAGATTGGCAACAATATCATCCAAAGTCTTCTTGAAACCTAGATCCAAGATTCTATCAGCTTCATCCAATACTAAAGTTTGTAAATTTGAAACGTCAAATCCAACACTTTGATCCATATGTTGTAAGATTCTACCAGGAGTACCAATGAGGATATTTATCTTATGGATTCTTTCCATTTCAAATTTAACATCTTTACCACCAATGACAAGTCCAACAGAGAGTTGAAACTGTTTACCAATCTTCAATAACACTTCATATATCTGCATTGCCAATTCTCTTGTTGGAGATATGATTAGAGCACCAAGTCCATCAAAATCAGTCCATTTGGATCTATTTAATCTTTCCAATACAGGAATTAAAAAAGCCAAAGTCTTACCTGATCCTGTCTTTGCAGCAGCCAATACATCATTACCCTTGAGTGCATAAGGGATAGATTCTCTTTGTATATCAGTAAGTGTAGTGAAACTAGCCTCTTTAAGACCTTGGATCATATTATGCGATAAGGGTAATTGTTGGAATTGAGTTGGTTGTTCATTAGGTTTTATGGTGGATGGGTCGTATTCTTCGATGAGTTGTTCTAGACGCTGAAGCGATGCTTCCTCCTTTGCACGGAGTTCTTTACGCTTTGTCTGTGTACTTTTACCACCTTTCTTAGCCATTATGGAATGGGTTATGAGGAATTTGAGAGGGAAAGTAACTGTATATTGAAAGCTTTAAATGCTTTTGTACTGAGCTCATCGCTTGAATTTTTTTTATTTTTCACTAGGAATCCTGAAAATTTAGTTGCGCTCTGCCAGTCCCAATCAGGTAATTGTTTGTGCGCAAATGCCACTATTTCGCTGAATATTTTGTGTCACTGGATGGCTTTTTCATAGTTAAAATGGTACTGATTATTGCGAAATATTCTTTTTCCGATTACCAAGTTTGGATATTAAGCGCAACTGACTTGATGATGAAATAAAAACATTATAACTGCGCTATTCAAAGCATCAAAACCAACCCAACATTAACCCCAATCAACCACCACACAAATCCCCAGCTACAATGGCTTCTACGTCATCTTCAAGACCAATGCAAAACACAGCACCAACAACACAGGAAACAGTATCACCTATGACTCCACAGTCACCCAAGAAAGGTGCGATGGTCACTACAATTCAACTTTCAAGACCATATTTGACAAAGAATCAAATAGACTATGCACATAGTAAGACGGTAGAGAGTACAGTGATGTATCAACAACGTAAACATCAAGCATTTCAATTCCTTATGCGTATCTGTACAAGTCTTAAGTTTCCCTTGAGGACCTTGGAAACCTCTATGATCTATTATCAAAGATATTTCCTTCATAATAAATTTGATACTGCAATTTATCATGATATTGCAATAACATGTATCTTTGTTGCTAGTAAGAATGAGGATACGATTAAGAAGCTGAGGGATATAATATCCGTTGGTTTCCAAGTGAGGAATGTTCAATTGACAATTGAACAAGTTGAAAGTTATAGAAAGAAGATACTTGCATTAGAATTTAAATTGTTAGAGACAATTGCATTTGATTTTAGAATAAGTCATGTTGAAGAATATTTGGTAAAATTTTGTAAAACTTTAAGAATACCACGAGAAGCTTGTTATATTGCATGGTTATTGGCATATGATTCTTATCAGTTGGATATTGCATTAAAAATTCCAGCTTCTTCAATAGCTGTTGGATTATTGGAGATTGCTGCAAGTTTAGAAAGGGCAAATATAAATATAAACTATAGGGAGATATTTGTTAACGTTGAAGCTGTGAATGAGACCAAGTTGGATCTGTTGGATTTGTATATCAACAGTTTCAATCAAACTGTTGTTTCGACGATAAGACCTGATTTAAAGAATGCATTTATGGATATTAAGATCTCATTGGCCAATCCAAATACAAAGACGTTGGTTGATATAAAGGATAAAAAACTGCTTCAAGAGGATGAATATTTCCAAGAGAGATCTCATACCGCAAGTGAAAGAAGATACATGTTGGGTAATCAGAAGAAGAGGTTGTATAATGAAGTTAAATAAATAGATAAGATCACCATGCCATAATCGTTTGTAATGATGTATACACCATCATCACTATACCAAAAGATGCAATCAATAGATCAATGTACTTGGATACACCATTGTCATTGTTCAAAGATCTATAGTGTAAAAGAGGTGGATATATATAGATCAATGGAACACATGCAACACTACCAATGACCGATACAAATTTATCCAAATTTGAAGCACCAATCCAACCGAATAGGGCAGTTATTAAGACCAATGTTGTTCTAAAGAGATTTTTCCTCCATTTCACCTTGTTGTTAAACTTACCGGACCTTTTATCATTAAATATTCCATTTTCTAATATTCTAATTGCTGGAAACAATTGTAATGGAGTTGATAATAAAATTGCCATTGAATATAAGAATTGTACTATTGAGACATAGAGATTGTTCTGTGGGAAGTTTAACAATATAACGGTGTCTGTTGATTCACCAAATGCCCAATATCCAATCAATCCAGAAGATATGAATACAAATGTCACCGTGATCATAACCCATCCCAATAACATTGGGAATTTAGTTGGTGAAGCCATTGATTCTTGAATCGGTATCAATAGACCAATTCCTTCATACGTGAAGATTGCAGTTCCAATGAACACTGTCCAATCGTTGTTGAACAGTTTAACATCGTTAAGATATGATGGATCCCTATTGTTTTGTAATATGATGAATGAACAATAGTAATAGACATAGATCAACCCTAAAAAGATGAATAGATCCGCAATGAGGGCAGTTCCTGATAATTTAGCAATTTTCCTGGTCAATGATAACGGGATAAAGATCAACAGTTGAACAAATATGAAAAATTCCATTGAATATTCCATTTGGAACATAAACGTTACAAATGCCCTTAGATTAGTTGCAGTGAATACGATATAAGCAGCTGCAAATCCAATTTGAGAAAATACGATGGATGTTAGTATGAATATTCTCATATGAATACCGTATAATGAACCACCAAGATCACCATAACTTGGAGAATGTGAATGTTTGTTCAATGATTGAACTTTTGTTCTTGTATTGATCAACAGCATAAAACACCAATAGGATAACACTGAGAAAAAGAGTAAAGATATGATTGAAAATCCCCAACCGGCATTTTTAAAACCTCTTGGAAGGAATAGGACACCTGTTCCAATGAATGATTTTAAAAGTAATAATGTGGCTTTTGTAGTTGTAGTCTTATGATTACTATGAGTATTTGTTGTATGGTTATTCGTATTGATATTCATTGTCCTTTTAAACGATTTTTTACTTCTTCTTGGAATACTTGGAATCAATAGACTTTCTTCATCAATTTCTTCATTATCCGTGTTTATAGCATTATCGTTATCGTTATCAATAAAAGATTCATTGTCATTATATTCATCATCACTATCCAAATCTTCATCATCTCTTAATTCTTCACCTGCGAAATGACCATAAAGTGTTAAGAATTCTATAAAATTTCTTGTAAAAAAAGTTGGTTTTGAAACCCCATCTTTATTTGTATTTATAGCTCTTTGTACCAAGAAACTTCTTCTAAAACCACCTGGTACTCTTATATCATGGATATTGAAATCAGGCAAACTATTACTTGTATTACTCATTGAACTGTGTAATGAACCTGAAAATGAATAAGATCTTCTTCTTGTACTAGTAGTAGTATGGTTATTCATTGGACTATGAGATCTTCTCCAATTATACAAATCTCTTGATATATCACCACCTTGTAATTGTAAAGAATCAAATTGGTCATCTTCATTATCATTTTCAATTATATCTGCATTTGCAGATATATTATCTGTATTCTCTATAGGAACCATTGATGGAGATTGATTACCAATAACCAAATGACGTCCAACGACATCGACAACAGAAGGTGCAGGATTCTTAACATCGATATGATGACTATGGTTTGTTCTTCTTGGTGATAAACCGGTACTTGTGCTGGTTAATGATAATCTTGAATCAGGTCTTTTTATCGTTGGAATATGATCATCATCATCATAAATCTCATCTCTATCTCTATCTCTCGAGGACTTTGGCACGACCGATTGAAACCTGTTCTGACGTGATCTGTCAGAATCATACGACATTGTACACTTTTTTCCCAAGGGACTAGTCCATTAGAGATGATAACAAGAGTCGTTGAACAAGCTTTTTGATTTTATTAAAGTCAGCAATGTATGGAATAAACTGCTTGTTACGGCACAAGCCGGAACTCCACGGTCTTCGGCGAGACACAATTGGAACGCCTCGAGGGCAAAAAAAAATTGAAAAAAAAAGTTGACCAGGGCTGCGTAACGGATAGAATTTTTTATGCGATGAGCAAAAGGTTACAAATGTTCTCTAATTGAGTACAACAAACTATGATACTTCAACTAGAAAAGACAAGTTCAGTACAACACACATAGAACAAGAGATACCAGACATGTCCACCAGAAAATGGGTCAACAAGAAGACCGCAACCACTTATCAAGTTCTTCACAGAGGCCATGATGATCCTCGTTATCATGATTCTGATGCTTCACAAAGAGTTCTTGTTGCTGTTGAGAATCCAAATAATAACGGTGGTGGTAAGAAGAAAAATGGTAAAAAGATAAAGACAAAGGCAGATTTAGAATTGGAACTTGGTGATGAATTGGAACAAATCAGAGAGAATGAAGGTGAAGCTGCGATTTATGGTATAACTTTTGATGATTCAAAATATGATTATATGCAACATTTAAAACCAATGGGTGAAGGAGAAGGTGTCTTCATATCTAATGATAATGAGATTAAGAGCAAGAATAAAGATAAAGAAGGTATAACTTTTAAAGAAGATTTAAAAGATCTGATGCCCCCTGAAAGATCATTAAAATTGACATATCAAGATCAACAGGATATTCCAGATGAAATATCTGGGTTTAAACCGGATATGAACCCTGCTCTAAGAGAAGTATTAGAAGCATTAGAAGATGAAGAATATGTTATAGAGGAAGATAATAATGATAATTTTGATGATCTTTTAAAAGATGGTGAATTGGTTGATGATGAAGAATTTGATGAACAATTTGATGAATGGGATTTGGATAATTATGAAGATGAATATGCTGAGTATGATGACAACAACAACAATAACAATAATGCTTATCAAAGAGAAGGTGATGAAGGTTGGGAAGCTGATTTTAGAAAATTTAAAGCTTTAGAATCAAAGAATAAAAAAATTGCTAATGAATGGGATTCAGATGATGAATTTGATGAAGATGAACAAGATGAAGATGAACAAGATGAAGTACCTGAATTACCTGATTTACCCTCACTCAATACAACTTCTTCTAAAAAAGGTCAAAAGAAGAAAAATCGTCGTAAAATGGGTGCAATGACAGATTTATCAAGTTTTTCTCTATCAAGTTCTTCTATTTATAGAAATGAAGGTCTAAGGTTATTAGATGATAAATTTGAAGTTATGAAGAAGAAATATGATATTACTAATGAATATGACGAAGAAGAAGACAATAAAAAGCCTTTTGATATGGCAAATGAAAGAGCTGATCTTGAAGATTTATTAGACGATTTCCTAGATAATTATGAAATTGAAGGTGGTAGAAGATTAGTCAAGAAGAATCCAGAATTGGATAGATTGAAAAAAGCTGCTGATAGTGTATCAAGAGGTAAATTGGCTCAAAAGAGAATAAAAGAACAAAAGAAGAATAATTCGTTAAGTGGTTTACAAAATGGATTGAATGGGTTGAATATAAATGATAAATAGATTACTTAATTAATTAATACAGTCATATGACACTGTCTTAGTCCTTTATACCGACATCTTTCAATTCATGAACCCCATACAATTCAGGAATAACAATTTCATAATTAGCAGTCTCACTGTTTAAATCTCCTGGTGTCTTTTCAACATGGATCCTTGCAATCATCGAATTCTCAGTAACTTTATAACTAATATCTTTATCCTCTCTAATTTTAAAACCTTTTGGTAATTCTGAATTCAATCCTGGATATTTTAAGTCACCAATTTGAAATTTATCATTTGTAGGATCAACATTCTTAATATGGATCAAATCTGCCCAATTTCTCTTATTAAGAAATTGTTCATTATCCCTATTCGAACCATCAACTTCTTTTGTAAATAATGCAACCATATCTTCATCCGTATGTCTATCGAAATGATGTAATTTCGATCTCTTGTTCAACAACTGTGCCATTGCATTTGGAGGTGGTGCATTACAAATAGCAGAAGATATGACATTAAACATCAACCTTGGATCGTCTTCACCTGTTGGTGTGGTTCTCTTTGTTGTCAATGAACTATTCTTTGTTTGAAATCTACCAACTGCAGCAAGATGGACATCGCCACTCAAGATTGTTATACGTATACCGTTAGAAGCTCCAAATTGTTGTAATCGAGCAACCAATTCATTACGTTCTCTCTTATGATGTCTTGAACACCAATGATCGTTCAAATCATCCAAAACTTCAACAGATCCATCAAATTCATTGACTAAACCTTTTGCAATGAATCCCTTTTGTGATAATTTCCTCAATGGTGCCAAAATCCGACTAGCCAATAACCACTCTAACCAAACCAATCTTGGATATGCAATAGGAACACCTAATAACACAAGCATATGCTTAATAGATTGATCATTTTGAACCTCTTGTGTTAGTCTGTTAAACACCAAATCATATGTTTCTTTAGAGACAACACGTTTAAGAGTTCTTTCTGTTCTACAATCCAATCCTAAGAATCCAACACCTTTACCCAATTTGGCAAATAACGAATGAGATTTCTCTTGGATAAAGGGACCTGGTGTCTTTGCCAAGATCCAACTTGGATCCTGTGAATATGAAGCATCGTCCTTAACGTTTGTATGATGTTGAAATAACATATAATATTTATAAGCCATTTCACCAACTTTTTTAAACATTTCGGTAGACATTGTCGAGTTATGATATGAACCGAATCCATCAATGATATCATGATCATCAAAGATATTCATTGATGGGATAGATGCTAATGCCATGGGGAAAACAGATTGAAGAGTTGAACCATTCTTACCTTTCCAAAATCCCTTTCCAAACCATTTAAGATATTGGTTTAGATAGAAATCGATAAAGGATTGTACAATATCCGGTGTAGCCTTTTGAGAACGTTTCTTTAATGGATTCTTCTCCTGTAACCATTTATGGAAAACCTCCGAAGATTCCTTTATCGCATCACAGTACAATTGATCACCACCACCGAGCATCACATGATATCTGTTCTCTGTGTAGTGTGTACGCAAAACATCGAGCCATAGAGAGCCTTTATATTCCTTTGTGACTGTGGCCAATGAAAATCCATTACAAGAATGTGAAACAATGTTCATCGGTTGTTCTGAAGCAGGAATAAAAAATTCAAAAGTCAATTGAGGTTCGTTGTTGATCGAATAACGAACTTTTTGTTCATATTCCAATAGTTCCAATTGCACGTTAAACCTCCAGAATGAATAACCAGATTCTTCGTAGAAAACTTCCGAGGGGAATTCACCCTCTTGGAAAAGATTAGAATGATCCTCCATGTTAGGGTCCACCAATGGACCCTTGACATATGTGATTGAAGGAGCTACTGGTGTTTCACCATCTTTCACCACAATCATGATAGTGGCACGATAGTTATTGGCACCATTCTCATGTGTTCCCAATAATCTCAACGTTGGTCCACAACGGATATCCAATCCACCAATAACTTCACCAATCGGTACTTCCGATGGAATGTTTTGTGCATCTTGCACAAGCTGATTGAGCTCTGCAAGAGGATGTTGATCTTCGAGCCAATTGTCCATAGACGGTGATGATCCGAGTGTCATTGTCTAGTTGCTCTTGTTTCTATAGTAGTACGACTGGATGGAATATGGTGATGTGTTGTGTTTAAATATAAATAAATAATTAAATTATAAGGGTCCAATCATGATCTGTTCATTGTACAATTTATCAGCTGCTGCATAACGTCTAACTCTTTTGTTAACATTGCTAGTTGTTGCTATATATAAAAAAATAAGTAGGCGGTGCTAAGTGAAACTGGCATAAAAAACCTGCATTTTGGTCCAAATTGAGCAATGTATTTGCCCAATGGGGTGAACTACCTAATGGGGATGTTATATGTATTTTTCTATTGCTGAGTTTGGGAAATTACCCAAAGCGGTAATTTCGGGATTATGTCAGCGGGAACTATAACTTCAACAGACATAATTACTATGTTAAGTATCTAATCTCATGTTCAATAATCTCAAGACACCTTTATAATCATTAAGGCCTACTTGAACGGATCACTCGGAATATGGGTTAGTTAAATACCATATACTCATATCATAGGTCAATAACACACTTACTAACCAATTAACAAAAGGTGTTGCACTTTGGTTATGTCCAAAACCATCTTCACAGATCCATGAAAGAATCTCTTCATTATCAAACGCATTGATATCGATATGTGGGGATTCAACGATTGTTGAACCTCATATAACGATAACTTCACAATTGGCTATTAATTCTTTAAACGATGCACATACCGTATTAAGTAGTGCAATTGCAGCTTTAGATCATCATTTACAAATTGATATAAAGATTAAATCATTAGAGATGAATTCTAAGAATCATTATTTTAAAAAAATGTATCTATCTGTTGAAAAGACTAAAGTTCTTGTTAGTTTGAGTAGGATTATAAGAGAATTGTATGTTGAATTACCATTGTTAAATGGTAGCACGGATAATAATAATGAAGATAAAATAACTCAATCAAAGATCAATGCACAAAATTGGTCAATTGAACAATTCGATCCACATATTTCATTACTATATACGGATCTAATACATTTTGATAATGCATTGAGAAAAAATGTTATAACAAGAGTTGAAGATTATTTAGGTATACCTGATGATTTAACAACTTCATATGATACAAGTACAACTAATTATAAGTCCAATGATTTAACAGATTATGAATTAGGTTGGACAGGTGGAGTCTTAAAGATTGTGAATTGTCAAGGTCCAATAAATGAATGGCAAATAATTGCATCTGCAGATATACATTAATATATTCATAATTCAATATACATTATTATACATCATATATATATATTCATAAGCTAATACTTGGAAGCAATCACTGGAACACCTTCAATTGCATCATCGTTAACGAACCAAACAACATTTGGATTTTCTAATCCATTAACCAATTCACATGGTAATCCACTTTGTTCTTTACCAAAGATTTGTTTTAAAATCTCAGATTTATTACCACCTTCTGCAATAAAAGCTAAATTTGAAGCTTTTGACAACACTTTAAAAGTGAAAGTGATACGCCTTGGTGGAGGTTTTGGAGAATCTGCAATTGAAACAACCGATTGATCAAATTCTTTTAACAATGGATGATTTGGGAACAATGAACAAGTATGACCATCTGGTCCACAACCTAAAAGGATCAGATCAAAAAATTCCGGGATCAATGATTCATATTCTTTAGCAATCTGGGAATCGGTTGTCGAATCAGTCTCATGTAATAACGATTCATTGATTGTGAAAACAGTTGGTCCATTGATACCTTCATGTGCAAGTTTCTTCAAAACTGATTCGTTAAACAAACCATAGTTTGAATCTGGATGGTCCAATGGAACCATTCTTTCATCACAGAAGAATACTCTCCATTTAGACCATTGGATCTTTGAAATTAACGATTTATCCTGGTTATCGATTAATCCCTTTTGTAAAACTTTTGCCATTGAACCTCCAGATATGGCAATATCAAATGATTCTTTACCAGATGTTGATAATGCCTTATCCTGGAGATCGATCAAGTAGTGTGCAACAGCATTGGCTGTGTCTGTTGATTCCTTGTATGAATAGACTTGGACCATTGTTCTTTTGTTGTCTTTCCTAGTTACTGTTCAATTGGGTGTATAACGACTAGTATAATATAAGTAGTAGACATAATAATTAGCTTATGCTTGCTAGTTCAATTGCTGGTCCGTGGTGGTCCGAAATATTCCTATGCCAGCGGGGTTTAATTGTCGAAATAGCCGATTGCGGAACATTACCCCTTTGGGGTTAAGCTACTACAAAATATTCAAAATGTCATATGAATAAGTCTTATAATTATAGTAATACCCATAGTTATACATATTCAACTAATCTTCTCCAATTCTTTCTTATTCAACGTATGATCATGTCTTCCATATCCGTTATAACCTCTTTGTTGGTGGAATACAGGTAATTCCAACTTATCTCCTAATGTATTTAATATCTGTGCTTTATCAATATTACCATTACCACCACCATTACCATTTGAATTACCATTTGTTAATAAAGTAGATGATAACAAAGATGACCCATTAACAGAATTTGAATTACTATTTTTTTGTAATTTGTACAATTCTCTAATTTGTTTAAACTCTTCAGGTTTCCTCTTTGGTCCATGTCTTTTAAAAGTAATATGAGCATTAAGATGATTTAAAGTACCATAAGAATTTTGACAACTTCCATAATTACAAGCATATAATCTAACCATCTCTTGTGCCTTTCGACGTGGCCTTTTCTTCTTCGGTTGTGTTACGTTTGATTGTATTCTATGATGCTGTTGATTAACCACTGGATGGTTCATTTGAAGATGATGATGTTGTTGTGGAGGTTGACCATACATTATACTATGACTATGATTTGTAGTTTCAGGTAATGAGCGTCTCTGTTGATGAATATTAGGAGGCATTTGTATGTTCTGTATGCGTGGTTGTTGCTGTTGTTGTACAAACTGATGTCCAGGTAATGGTATTTGCGGTTGCTGTTGCTGCTGCTGATGTTGAAGACTGTGTTGTATAGGTACCTGTTGAGGTATTGGTAGCTGTTGCTGCTGTGGTGTGGTCTGTGATATCTGATGAGGATGAGGCTGATGATGTGGATACATCGGTGGTTGAACGTTCATCAGTGGAGACGATGGTTGTACCCTTGGAATAGTTGACTGTGGGACAATCGGTTGTGGTATATGATGAATATGCTGTTGCTGTTGCTGTTGTTGTGGAGGCGGAGGCGTTGGTGATGGTTGTACATTACCATAACCGATGATACGGTTATTCGAAAGAATACTATTTCCAGCACTAGCACTGGTAGTGCTTAGCTTAACACCAGAACCAGGACTCTTGTTACCACCGTATGGATCTGGTAAACCCACAGCCAGCTCTTTTATGGAGGGTAATGTGACTTTCATAATCTGTGTTTGTTTGGTATATCTATTATGAGAGTATGATGTTCGATATCTGTATTATTGTGCTATCGATATAGTGTTCATTTAAAAGATGTATGGTGATGTTTAGTTTAAATAGCGTTGTCGACAAGTTGAAGGATAGTGGTGCTCCATGTATCCTTGAGTAAGTAGCTGTTGTGTGATATGGTGACTCTAGATATAATTATAGTCGGTTCAACAGAAGAACCTACGGCTCAGAGCAAAAGAAGAATTAATCAGACATATTGCAACGTATATATATATATATATATCCACATAGGAATCTCAGCATACGCACACCAGCAGCTTATATTAATTTTATCAGAAGCACTGATCTAAGATTGATTTTCAGCCCAAATTTATGCAGCTGAAAGCTTAAGGCTAAGGCTTAAAAAGTTTTGGGTTCAATTTCTTCCAAGGAGGTTGCACCTTTACTAAAAATTTTACAGCAGTTATTTGGATCCAATTATGTTATTATGCGCACGAGTAAAACATTACCGCTGTGTAATGACCTCATAAGCAGCAAACACTAAAAAGGATTATAGCCAACTACAACTTGTATAAATTAAGCTACGATCATCGTTCCTTCTTCCGAGGGCTCTCCGACATACTCTATGCTTGTTTCTTTTGCCAATAGTATATATCCAGATCTCAACGTCACCACTAGCAGCTATATTATTAATATAGTACTGAGTGGCTATAATTGGCCCGGTATGAACTTTACGACGACGTGGCGGAGTTCTTGGGACATAATATACCCGTGATTTATAATGCTAGGACGTGGACCCATGATAGGTAACGTCGGGCCTTTGGTTAGTGATATACTAGCAAACCATAAAGCATCAGGACAAATACGATAGGATGATACCCTACTGTCCTAACACACACTTTGCTATATGTTGTTATAGTCATACCCTCTGCTGTTCTTATCCACCTACTTGTTATCCTTAGAGAAAGTATACGAATTTTCCCCTATAGCACAAGAAAAATTACGTATAACGCACCACACCTCACCGTATATGCTGCGTGTGCCTGGAATCGGTGTGGGCACTCCCTACTGTATAGAACTTTATGCATATACAATAATTTAGCTATGGTGCTATAAGCAAAGAATTTGATGAAGTTATTGCACAAGGGGGTGGTTTGGATCTAAAGTTAGACAACAGTAAACTATCTATAATTGTTATACTATGGCTGACCATCACTGGTTGTGCTTCAACAATAGATATTTCCTAGTATGATTGTGTAAAACCTTTCTGTTATTTCGCCAAATTACACTGTAAAAATGACCATCATATGACAGAATTGGATCTATCATATGACTAACACAATATGATGAACGTTTATATCCCTGTCTTTATCTACTATAATATAACTAGTAGTATAGTTAATATCAGTACCATATTGATCCTTGGAATACGATCGACATACCATAATACAAGTACGTATTGCTTATAATTAATTGCAGATGCCGGATGGTTGGGGATCAGAGCACGTATAATAACACGTCCATCTTAGTTTGAGATCTACAATAATGTCACAATCATCTGCACTGGTTATTGGTTATTATATCCGCCCACGCTGGATATGTGTGTGCAATTGCTGCCCTAATTTGATTTTGACATTCAATACTACGAGTTATGTAGTAAGGCGGGCTTCAAATCTGACCACGTTACCTTATATATAAACCGAAGATTATATGCCGTGGTTATTTATATACGTAGACGATGTCGAGTTCCTGTATCCAACGTCAATATAGAAAGCCTTATAGCCAAGGCACATATACGGAGCTCCTTGATGTATTCAAGACGTTAAGTTTCCTACGTTGATCGATCGAGGTAGTGACTGTATACCAGACATATGATCATCCATCCAATCTTCCAAGCAATCATAATTATACAGATCTAGTTAAAATACTATTACCAATCACGCACAGTACTACGCACATCGCACACTAAATATTAGTTGTACGCTAAGTTAAGTTCTACCCCTTACCGCTAATGCTCACTAAAATTGAAACTAATTTTGCTTTAGCATCAGTAGTACAAATTTAGAATCATTGCTTTGAGCAGCAGCTGCAGTAATTCAGATATTGTTATGCAGCAAATAAGTTATATATGAAGAGATTTCCGTCGATGTTGACCGGGAACACACGTCGGCGTTCAGCTTTATTAGTAAATTAAAAAAAAAAAAGTCATATTTATCACACCTTAGCTGTAAGAAATCTAATGTACAGCCACATGCGTGATGTAATAGTTGAACTGCAAGTGCGTTGAGCTACAGACTGTGCGGTTAGCACACGCATGGCATAAATAATAAAAATCATTTAGAAATTTTATTCAGATTTGAAGTAGTAGCTAGAGCTACAGTTCTCATGTCTGACTTCTCAACTGAATCTTAGATTTGTACCATGTACGTGCTCATATATACAGGTTCAACATTTTTATTATTACCGTGACATTACACGAGCGACGTGTCATACTAGTACATTCCTATATCTCATTAGTAGTAAAACTTTCTACTGGCGAGCCAAAAGGCTCACTAGAGTTGTCTACGTCTAGTCCTGTGTATTGTTAGTATAACTGTCACCGGGAAATGGTTAATTGTACACGACGCTGGAAAAGTCGCTTTATGGTTGCTACAATCGACAGCATCGAGGGGACAATAAATAGCATTACGTCACCTATATACTATTTATATGTCCTATGACAGAGTATTTAATTAATGAAACTGCATATGTCACATTATACACTAAACAGTATATGAGCTAGCTTAAACACTTTACAGTACGGCTAATTACTCTGTCAATGTACATGCATTGAACGCAATGAGAACAAAGCAACCCTATAAAAGATCAACTCAACGGCTGAATAAACAAACCCAAGCCTTTAACACAACTTCATCATAAGTAAAATTGATCATCTCCTTTATAATCAAAGATCTTCCAGAAATCATCCTGTGGATTTTGAATATCATCCATATCTCCAAATCCTTTCATCATTGCATCACTAAGCATGTCAAGACGGAATGGTGTACCCATAGATTCTCCTGCATATACATCTGGTATATTAGTATTAGTATTAGTATTAGTATTGGTATTGGTAGTAGTACTGGTAGTATGATCATGAATAGAACTATTTGCTCCAGTAGTATTAACATTACCTGTTAATGGAACTGGATATCCCGTCATATAGATATTTTGATTTGAATTACTATTATCATTATTGCTATTAGCAGTAGCGTTATTATTATTATTATTATTATTATTAGCATTAGGTGTACCATCGTTTGTCATATTCTGATAATAATGACCAGTTTTGTTATTTGACAATAAATTATCGTTCATAGCATTTGTAGTGTTATTATTATTATTGCTATTGCTATTACCCAATCTATGCTCCTTGGATAACTGATGCCTTGAAACTGGTCTAATATCTGTCCGTAGACTTACAGAATGTTGTTGCTGTGGTGGTAATGGCATTGGTGTTATAATGTTGTGCAATTGATGAAGCTTTGCAAGATTATTGGACCCATTTAACGTATCCTGGTTACTACCTTGTGAGCCAGGTGAATTATTATCCAGCGGACTATTATAATCAGAACGTGATATAGTCTTCTCCATACATTGGATAGAAGATTCTTCGTTGATCCTGTTAAAAATATCTCCATTCTTGACAAACGTTGTCAAATAGAAATAAAGTAACAATCGTACTTTGAGAATAATATGTGCATTTGGATATTTATCGGTACATCTTGTAAGCATATCCAACAATCTTTGAATCGCAGAAATATCAATCTCAGCTTTCAAATAGTTTATAGTCTTCAGTAACAGTGCAAAGCAATACATTATACGACCACATATCATCAATGGTATAGTAACTGCTTCTTCTGGTGTTAATTTACCAAATTTATCAATTGAATTTGAACATGCTTGTAAACATTTCAACGACATCTCCACAGTATTGATTTTGGAATACAAGGCTGCCTCAATGGATGAACCAAATGCATCCATTAGATTTCTATTGATATTCGTTTCCTTTGTCTTTAACTCCTGAATATCAAACATTATTCTCTTAATCAATGGATAATTGATATATCCATCCTTCTCCAAAAATAAATTTTCAATTCTTTCCATCATCGAAGTTAATCTTGCAAATGTCCCCACTGTTCTATGTCTTGGATCATTAGACTGGGCTAATATCCTTACAGAATCTTCAAGATAAGGTGACCATGTGACAATCAAACGTCTTCTCAAAAAGAGAGAATAACTAGCAGATAAGCTATAAACAGTTAATACTATGCATCTGTATTCCTCTTTTTCAGAATCTTCAAACATCTTTGTCCTTTGGAACGCTCCATCGTTTCGATCCACAATGTAATACGCCCTACCGGTAAGACCAAGGTCAAATGTCAAACTAACACATAATGAACTGAATATATGATATCTTCTATGATGGAACATCTCTGGAGTATTATACCAAAGAGTCCATATTATTGAACTTTTCAACAGTTCCAGAGTTTTATTACCGATCAAAAGCACTTCATCCAATATTTGTTGTTGTGCCAAGTTTTCCAATTGGATATTTATCTCATCTGAAGGTCCACCATCACGAATCGTACCGGTGATGGCCATTATAGTTAAGAATAACGTTGGATAATCACGTCTCATTTGTTCAAACTCAACACATATCTTTACAAAGGGAAAATTGGTATACATCACCGTGGTATACAACTGATAACGCAACTGCGCTTCTTCCAAAGAGACGAGCCCAGACGTTACAGGATCAGCTGGTGGTTTCCTAAGGTATTTTAGCCTTAGATCGTTACTTGCTGTGATGGAGTTGGATATTTCATGGAGCGTGTTTGGCCCAAAGATCTGGTCGAGCTGTCGTATGTCGTTCAGCCTGATCTTTGGTGACTCCACTGATGATGAACCGCCTTGTTTTGCATGGCTGTTACTGTTATTGCGACCACCTGGGCCTGCAGTGCTACCAGCACCACTGCCTATCCCTTGTGTGCTCTCCACAGAGCTCACCGAGTGGATTGAGTCGGTGTCAAAGGAGGCACCGCCAGCACCGTTGTTAAGCTGAGCCTGTAGCTTGGCAATCTTGAGCTCAAGCTCAGCAACACGGTCTTCTGGTCTCTTTCTCTTGCGGACAATCGGTGCTTCAAACTCACACTTACGGCCAGTCTTCAAACACCGTACACATGTTCCTGTTGGGTTTGCTGGGTCTGCTGCTTGACACTTCACCTTGAGCGAATGGCACGACTTACACGCCACAGCCCTTCTTTTCTCCTTAATATCCAGCTTCTCGGCAGACATCGTAATGTAGTATGTTTGTTGGATGATCTGTTCCGGTGTATACTTATCAATATTACTTCCGTGCTTTCTTGTTGTTGTTATTGCTGATGCTGATGCTGCTGCTTTTTGTACTGCAGAGTCTGTCAATTCCAATGAGCAAATCAACCTTTTATAGAGTCGCTTTGACTATCTCCAAATATCACACACGCTCGGTAAGACCGACACTGGATTTACTGCTGCTGTGATGATGGTTAAAATTCAGTACAGATGACTAAATTGTAATTTTTGTTAGTCGGGGCAATTAGTTTTTTTTCTGCTTTTGGGTCCGGCGCGCTGTTGACGTTGTTCTAAGCTTTTTTTTATTTTTTTTTTCGGAGTTTTCAAATACAGAAGATTTGACACACTCGGCCGAGACACCAGCCGACCAGCAGGTGCCAGCCGCGACCAACGAATATTTAAACGTCGTACAGATCAGTTGTTGTGGGGCAGGGCTTTCTGTGCAGCCGTGCGCTGAACATATGATAGTCGAACAAATACCTTCGAATGGGTGGCTACTATAAGCATTGATCGTGGAATATTAACGTCTGATAGTAATTACATGTAATAATAGTAATAATAGCAAGCCTCAGTTGACAGTCTCGTTGTCGAACCATCTCAGACGGATAGGAACACGGACTAGTGCAACTTCAGAACAATCCTTGAACTTGAACGATAGTTCAATACAATAGATTCTGGACAACAAACACGTTTGGAAATTCGGAACAAGAGTCTCCGAAATAGCATCGGAGTATTCCAATGATAATTTCAACTGCTTTGACCATTTTCCTGTCTTCTCATCGCATATCCATTTCGTAGAATCTTTCAACTTATTTTTAAACACCTTCAACGTGAACATATCAGTCTTCATCTCCTTCATAGCCTTAATATCCAACTGAGTCGATATATCAACATATCTATTGATATTCAAGTTCTCCTTTTGGAATATGAGTCGTAACTTTTCCAATCTCTCGTAGTAATTTGAAAAAGTATCTTTAATATCCTTCAATCCATCACCTTTACCAAGAATAACATCACTCGAGATTCTCATTGGAATAGCACTATTTGAATACACATTAACTGCTAATAGATTAGAAGTTATATTCACAATTTCAGGTGCACTAGTTGTCAATGCACTTGGACTAAATTCCAATTGGAATTCTAAATCTTTAAGAACTTTCTTTTCATTCATTGAAAGTGTCTTTGTCATAGAATCAATATTCTCCAAACCTGTTGGATTCAATTTGGAAAGCTTATTCACTTTACGAATCATCGAAGGTGAAACATAGGGTAAACCATCCTTTGGAACTTTTGTAGAGATCTTCACTATCCCGCTTTCTGAAAGTTGTGATTTTGCTTTATTGCCCGATGATGATGAAGAGATGTTGAACAAACCCAACTTCTTTCCCAAGCTAGAAGTATTAGCAACATAGTCCAACGTTGTCTGCACCGTGGAAAATGTAGAAGAAGCAGCAGTGACGTTTCTCAATGGGAAACTAAGCTTTGTACCCTTTTCATTAGTTCTGTTATGTCTAAGGTATTCATCCTTAATTTGTAATTGACTTATCTTTATCTCTTGATCCAATTTGCTCACTTCTTCTTGATGAATACCACCTTTTCTCATCTTGAGATATCTTTCAGCATTATTGAATGAAGATTCAACAACCAATTTCAAAGTTTCATATGCCTTTTTAGAAAAGAATAAACTTGTTGAAAACCCAAAAGGAATAAATCTTAATTCATATTGTTCTTGTCTCATGACTGCTAATTCAGGGATCCCAAATTGATCTTTAAGCGTTGGATGTTGACCAATCAACGTTGCATTTATCCTATAGTTAACACTTAAATTTCCATTCGAAAGATCATTTGTTAAAACAGGTGAACCTCTACGTCCATTATGACCATAGTTCAATACGGGTTGGATTGTTATATGTGCATGTTTGTTCTTGTTGTTATACCGATCAACACCAAAACTTGGTGGTAATAAAGTGTGTAATTCTTGTTGATGACGACAAGTATCATCCAATAGAGTATAAGGCACTTTAAAATAGAAAAATTTCTTATACTTTGTAAAGGGTTTCAACTCTTGTTCATCAACAAACCCAAATACTGAACCATCCCAATCTTTTTCCCCCGGTGTATATGTAACATTTGTAGATGGTGAAACACAACCAAATGTAAAACATGCATTCATATCAATCATGTTTAAAAATCTCTTGTTATAGATCCTTCTAGTATTTGTATCGACAACTGAGATCATACCTTCCAATGAAACGTTAAATTTCTCAAACTTAACAGGTTTAGAAGAATTATTACTAACAATGACATAACCATGAACTGCATCACCAGAAGTATATTCTTTAAGCATATGTTCATTTTCCGATTTTTCATGAGGCATTGGTAGAGATTTTGTAACAAACACATTCACACTGACTTGTGGATGAACTGGCATGGTTGGTAATCTCTGCGGATTATCTATAACCACTGATGAGTCCAATGGATCTGAGTAGAAGGATTCAGATGCAAACGAAGAGACTGATGACAGGGTCCTTGAGTCTTCAAAGATCGGCGTGGATGAGGTAGAGTCTGATAGGACAGAATTTGCAGAGGATTGAATAGCAGATGTATTGGTTGTTGTTGTTGCTGTTCTACCGTTCAAAGAGTAGGAAGGTATGCCGCCAGCGGCTCCAAAGTATGAAGGCAAAGGTTCCTGGTTATTGATCTGTGGTCTTTGATGGATAGATCTGAACATCTCAAACGAAGGTAAGACGTCAAATACGGCGTCTTTATCACCTTGGAACTGTTTATGTTCTTCTTCAGATACCATTCCAGTTCTGACTTTCTCGTTGCAGTAGTCAATTGTCGTCAACAGTAACTCTTGTGATCTCTGTTGACGTTGCAATTCATGCCTCTGTGCCTGTGAGAAGTCAATCTGTTCATCGAGGTTGTCGGTGTTATCATCTGTGAGAGAGTCGCTTTGGTTGTAGTCAGTCGACATTGTGACTAGTGTATAATTGTGACTCTTTAATTGTTTGTTTAGAATCAACCTGTCCCATTAAAATATTTCATGGGTGAATCATCGCTCTTTATATATGATTTATTCATACACAGCTAGCGCTAGTCTAAATAATAAATATATTGAC
>JAJLRR010000200.1:51883-123854 GCA_030567175.1 Williopsis lachancei
TATAATTGTGACTCTTTAATTGTTTGTTTAGAATCAACCTGTCCCATTAAAATATTTCATGGGTGAATCATCGCTCTTTATATATGATTTATTCATACACTAGCGCTAGTCGACGGTTTCATTATGATCGTGCTAATATAGTAATAATAATTATATATGCAAGGTGATTAATAATAATATTTGAGAGCACAGCTCATGTATAACTCATTGGCTCATGAAGACCCCTGTAAAACAGGGCTACACGTTATTTCGATTATAATACGCCGGTAAAGCCAGTAGCATAGAACTATAATATTAATGAGCTGTAATTATGACTTCATGAGAACAACGGGTGAATTAAGGGTAACACTTACCGTTAACGGGGCTAATGGCAGAGATCTTTAAAAGTGTGCATGAAAATATGCCACTAAAGCTCATTTGTAGCGAAAAGATTGCACGACGCGCGTTGTTCTAGATAATTCCAACACTAATATTATTGTGATAGACCCCAGATCATTAACGTCTCTTCTGCTATACTAGTAAGCGCCGCGTTTTACCGAAAATGCAGGTCAATATAAAGCTATGGCTGCACTAGCTTTAGCATCCGTGTAGTCAATTTTCGTCTAGCAATAAGAGTCATATATCTTTTATAGATGGAGGTACTGCAATCCACTTCTACGCTATATTATAAGCTATATTATGTACGATGACCAGTACATAGGTCCAACATGGCGCGTGGACAAGATATACGTCAATCCTAGTAGGTCAGCATTAATTGAGTACTCAGACTTTAATACTATATTATCTATTCATGATATTAACAATATCTCCCGTCAGCTAATGATAATATTTTTCACCAGAGATAGAGGTACAAAGTTATATAGCTGTGACTCATATTGAAGTCATTAATATAATAAATATATTGGGATCTATATTTGACGTGGCTATAAAATAATATCTCTATAATAGATATCCAGATATTGCCATCGTGAGTAACTATAGACGAAGATGGAATGCTGCAGAGCGGATGTTATTACATAGCTGATCCGCAGTACTACTTGTAAATTTCTGGTGGAGGAGATGCATATATAGTTGGGCTTTGTGTAGCTTTTTTTTTCGCTCCAGGCTTAGGTGTTTTGAGGAAACAATCACAGTTGGCTAGTACAAAAGTTGAAGAGGAGCGTACGCCCTGATTCCTCATGATATTGCTATACTGTCATTCAAAATACAACCATAATGGTATATCTTACCACGAGTTTATAAGCAAATTGGTTATTAATGTCAACGTACGCGTAGAACAGATGATTTTAAATTTTTTTTACGCGCTACGTGAATTATTTTTCAAAATTCTTAGAACACGAGTCAAAACACTGAATGCGGAGTATTACCACTTTTGGGATTTAATCACGTTTTAGAAAAAAGCAATTGGTAAACAATCATTAAAATTTTTTTAAAAAAAAAACACTCACAATTTTCGAAAAGAAGCAAAGGAAAAAAAAAAAAAACTCAAGAAAACAAAAACTAAAGAAAAAAAAAAATTAAAAAAAAAAACCAACAAACAAACCACAACTAACAAGTATAGACAACTATTAGCTACGTGATACCACAGAACCAAAGCATACGGCAAGATATAGTACTGAAAAATACTATTCGATAGTCTTTCACAAAAAAGAACCAATAGGAATCTTCACAAAATCTCTCTACATCAATCGTCACCTTTGTGCTATTCAATTGTTACCATCAGTGTGTTTATTTTTTTATTTAATTTTAATTTTTTTTTTTAAAAAGAGAAGATATCATAATAGAAAGATACACATCAAGGCATAAATCAGCTAATAAGAACCACATCAGTATTACACATAATCTAATACTAGATCACATTACAACTCCACAATGGCCAAGACACTTGCACAGGGAAGAAAACCAGGCTCTGGAAGAAAACCAGGACGTGGAAAGACCTTGGCGGAAGGTAGAAAACCAGGATCAGGCCGTAAGAAAGGTTCTGTATCAAAGACTCTTGCCGATGGTCGTAAACAAGGTTCTGGTCGTAAGAAAGGCTCAACTAATAGCAGTTCTGCTTCCAATAATGTCAATGCTAATAAAGCAAATAACAATTCAAATTCCTCTGTCATTGATACGAGCATAGATAACACCGTAAATGCTTTGAACGGTACAGATGACGCCTTTAAAAATGATGTTGTTAGTATCTCTGCATTAACAGGACATGTCGATAAGAATGGAACACAACCAGTGGCGATATATCCTAATATTAAGAGGGCTCAACAGATGCAGCAACAACAGCAGCCTCATCAATTACACCATCATAACCATCTCCACCAACAACAACAGCAACAGCACCCTCATGGATTGTTATCAGACACATCACCACAGGACGATCATTTGATGATTAGACATACGAACGATTATCCGATGTTTTACAATGCAGCAGATCAGCAGACGTTGCTTCAACAACAAGATAATCAACACAACCAGCATAGTCATCATCATTTACAACAGCAACAGCAACAACAGCTTCACCAGCAGCATCAGCATCACCAGGCTCAACAACATCCACAAATTCAACATGGTCTTGACCATAGAGGCCAGACGTTAGCTGGACTTCCAACGATGTATGAGAAACATCAAGGTAGACATGGACAGAGTGGGAACAATAACGGTAACAATAATAACAGTAACAGTAATAGTAATAACAATAGTAATAATAATTCCAATAGTACAAATTTACTACCGCATTTACAGATGCAACATCCTGTGGATTTTAAGAAATTTTTTCTGAATGCAATGAATGAACAAGATGAACAACAGCAACAACAACAAGTTCAATCGATGTATGTACATGATCAGAAATGAAATTTGCGATGTATTAACAATTTAGATACGTATTCAAATGAACTATAACTTTTACATCTCAACACTGTGTTAACTATGATTATGAATTATTGATGTATAAAAATGTAGTCAATATAATAATAGTACATCCTATATTGAAGATCAATTGATGAAGCCTGACGCGTCATATAAATATAATTACTAGCTGCTATATGGTAAAGTACAAATTAATGCTGTTGTGAATCATTGTGCCGGCGCACGCGGTATGAATTATAATAAAATTGATCATGAAATATTATCATAATATAATTATGTCAATTTGCCACTCAATTAATACAGTCATGGGCCATCCCGTCACGATGGCCTGAAGAGAAGAACATGGGTTTAAACATGGTGGACGTATATGGGCCGCAGCCTCATTGGTTAGCAATTCATGGGTCTTGATCGTAGCAGTCAACATCTTCGACGTGGTATAACCAAGTTAACATGTGAACCTGGAACCCCATCACCTAAGACTCTGGTTTCGCTACTAGTCCCCTCGTGACTCAGGTCGCATCGAGATGAGGAGGTAGGTATGCTGCATGATAAGTCATGAGCGGTAATCAACGGATCGTCATGAGAAATCTTTTGATGATGTCTAATCTAGTTCCATATAACTGGCTTTGTACTTCGAATAGCTCTACAATTGTAGTACAACATCATCAGCTTGCTCGTATACCTCAAAGTTTCAGGGTGTCAAAGCTGTAACTCATTATTGTTTGTTGAAATATCAACGCTGTTGATTTGATGTACCCTACTGGTTCTGTGGCTGATCAGGAACATTAAATTACAATCAACAAACAAACAACATCGGGGATCATGCATGAGAAATTAGAACAGCTGCGCTTCAGCTGCCCGCCGCGTGTAACTAAAAAAAAATATTTATGTCATTTAAGCCGAGAAATGAAAAAAAAAGATGAACAAAATAAAAAAAAAACAGCACAATCGGTAATGTAACCGTTAAAACCGCGTCCGAGTGTCTCTGTTTAGACACTATAGAATATTATCTATGACTCTTAGCTATCAAGAGGGGGGCTTATAATATTGACACAACACTCAATGAGATCTGATCAACATACTCAGCACTGAGATGACGTGTCTGATATGTTATAACTTATAGACCAGATTCATCAATGATCAGCGCAATACCATGCACCATCAAACTAACAAGTATAACGCGCAAATTATTTCACAGTGGAGCCGCAACAAATATAATTGTCTGTTTAGCGTCGCGTTTGTAAAATATTAAGCCATGAGCAGATCAACTGTACATAGGTACACATCAATACTATGTGTTATATACAGAATCAATGGATATACAATGCATTGGATCGTACAGTCATCGGATATCAAAACTTCTTTCATTCTTAATTAGACATGAACAACATGGGTGGCGTTGATGTTTTGGGCTGCTAATTAATGCTCATTTGGGATATCGGATATAGCTGGGTTGATCTCACATGTGTGTCATATATTAGATGTACCAGATCTTTTGACTATAAAAGAGCAGTAAGATCCACTTGGTCTGTCATTTGGGTATCTCTGTATTCTTGTAGTATCAATATAGCTATTCATATCATTCAGTATATCTATTGTTACATTAACAAAGATATATCACACCGATCGGTATATTACTCACATCTTCGAGAACCGTGTCCGAGAAATTATTAAAACTGGCAGAATTTTTTTTTTTTTGCATCTGGGGACATCTAATAATAATTGCTAGTAACTGTACTAATCTGGACGATTTGTATAAAGGCATAGAACACAGCCGTTATTCTTCTTCATCTCAGCCCTACATCACACCAAAAGGACGTTGAATTGACCGAATCTAGTTGTTCCGTACGATCCTTTGTTGTTTACCATTTCTGATCGTCAGCACTTATATCACCATCGATCATCGGTTCAATATTGTCAAACTGGTACTTTTGTTAATCAAGCTGCATATTATACATTTGAACTACACTTTAAAGAAACACTATTAATATTGCAACAACTATGGACGGTCTCATACCCAATTTCCATGCATCTCGTCAATTAGAAGCTACAAGAATACGAAAACCTTCAAAAGATACACTCAAGAGAATCAAAGTGGAACTCTCTGTTGAACAAGATTCAGATCATATTTATATACCAGGTGAGACTATAAAGGGTAATTTTAAAATCTTTGATACAACCCCAAATTCTAAACGTCCAATTAAAGATGTCTATTTCAACGATTTGGAAATTTCATTTCAAAATAGATTTATAACTTCACAAGGTTTAGATTCTTTATATTTTACAATGGAGAATAATCCACAATCTTCAACTTATCCAAAAGTTTGTCATGATCCTGATAAATTTGAATTTGAATCTTGTGAATTCCCATTTGAATTCAAGATCCCATTGGAACATCTAGAAGATACTTGTATCAATGATTTTGATGAACATAGATCCCTTTTACCTTCATATGGTTTACCTTCGTTATGTGGATTATCATTTGCTTCAAAAGCAGTTGCTGGTTTGAATCCAACTTCTGATCCATTGACATTGAAATTGTTAAGATCTATTCCAAATAACAAGTTCTGTAATACTTATTATATCAGTGTGAAAGTGAAACAGAATATAAAAGGATTGGAAAGACCATATGTTGTATTTACAAGATCTTTGGAGATTAAAGTCAAAAATGATCATAATCGATCAACAAACAATAACTCATCGATATTGAATGATGATCATTTACCAATAACAAAATCCATTGCTATAAAACAGAAACAAAATATGGAGTCATCAGAGAGTATAAACGTTGGTAAAGCAAGTGTTGAAATACCTGTACCACAACCACATTCATTTAAAGAATCTGAATTGACTATACCATTTGACGTTTATTATGAACCTTTGAAGAATGGTGAATTCCCACAATCAATTAATACTCATGTTAAATTGGTTCAATATTCCATTCAAACGACAAAATGTATGGAACCAATCTCATTACCAATATTAGATCATTCAAATAATAACTCGGATCAGAATATCATTGTACAGAGATTACCAACGATCTATGAATCGTCGAATATGGACCAATCAAATGAAGGATCATCATCTTCATGGGTTCCTTCTTATTATCAAGAAAACTTGTATAAGAAACAATTGAGTATAAAGATCCCTAAATTGTTATCTATACCTATGACAAAGACATTTCATAGTTGTCGTTTACAAAATATCTATACGTTAGAATTAGACGTTGAATTTTCTCATATGACAAATTCTAATTCATCTTCTTCAGAAGTTATTAAAACTAATGGTCAATCAACCAATCCAATTTATAGATGGTTTGGTAAGAAACGTTCACAAATAGCTGCTACTTCTACAAATAATGGTATGTCGTCTAATATTCAATCTGTTTCAGAATCGCAATACAGTGGTGTGGCACCAGAGAATGTCATCAGAGTGGAAGTTCCCCTGTTTGTTAAGTAATAAATTGTAATAGAGAAAGGAAATATTGCAGCTGCCAATGATTCTGTAGAAGTGTAGATCCTACTACAATCGACTGCCATTTTTGCAGATGTGTCAATAGTGAAGACACCGATCCAAAAGAGAAAAAAACACAGATAGGCGCACGAGCTGCTTCGCTGACGTTGTCGATTGTCGTCCGCTTAGCTAACACCAATTTTTGCCGCCCAACTATCAAATTAGCACCACAATCTCAATTCTCACGAGTTGTAGAGATAATAATTGGGGGGAGGAATTAATCACAACAATTTATAATCTGTGTTGTGTTAATCTTATTCCAACCAACGGTCTTCTCAGCGGTAGTGTAACGAACATCCAGACACAATGTCAGACTCCATCAACGTGATCATCAAGTGAGTATACCCATTGTCGAGATCCTATCCCACCGATCCACTGACTAACATCTGTTGCGCTTCGCCTTCTTTAGATCATCCGCTGGTAAGAAGTACGAGATTACCATCGCCACTTCTGCTACTGTCCAAGAACTCAAGCAAAAAGTTACGGAATCGGACAGTGAGATCCCAGTCGAATCTCAACGTCTCATCTACTCCGGAAGAGTTCTGAAGGATACCGAGACCATTGATTTTTACAAGATCAAGGATGGACATACGATCCATTTGGTCAAGAGCGGCAATAAACCAGCAGCGGCTACGACATCTTCTAGTACACAACAACAGTCAAGCACATCATCCACTGCTCCAACTTCTTCTACGACAGACTCAACATCTTCTACCAACAATGCAGTGCCTTCCAATATCGCTGCAGGTTCTGGAGCCTTTAACCCATTGGCAGATTTAACAGGTGCACGTTATGCAGGTTATTCACAATTACCAAATGCTTCGATGTTTGGACCGGATGGTGGTATGTCATTACCAAACCCAGAAGACCTTGAACGTATGCTCGAAAATCCAATGGTTCAACAAAGTATGAATGAGATGATGTCAAACCCACAGATGCTTGATTTCTTGATTAGTCAATCTCCAGAACTTCGTCAAATGGGTCCACAGGCAAGAGAAATCTTACAGAGTGATATGTTTAGAAATATGATTAGCAATCCTCAGATGATGAGACAAATGAGACAGATGCAACAGCTCATGGGTGGTGGTATGGGTGGTCAACCTCAAACTCAACCATTTGCAGCTCCAGGTGGTGGTCCAGAACTATCGAATGATTCTGAAACTACTACAAATACAAATTCAACTACAAATACACAACAACAACCTCCAGCGGCTAATCCATTTGCATCTATGTTTGGAAATAACGGTAATGCATTTGCTCAGAACCCATTTGCAATGTTTGGTAATCCTGCTGGTGGATTTGGTGGTTTGCCAGGTGCAACTGGTACTGGTGCCGCTACAGAAGCACAGGATACAAGACCTCCAGAAGAGCGTTATGAGAGTCAATTGAGACAATTGAACGATATGGGATTTAGCGATTTTGATAGCAATGTCCAAGCACTTAGAAGATCAGGAGGAAGTGTTCAAGGTGCTATTGATAGTTTGTTAGGTGGTGGATTTTAATGTATAAAACATCTGTCGTTGACTACACTATTTCCAGTTGAAGTTTTTAGCTCGTTAGAATCTAATCTTCTCATTAATCCTTGGTTACTATGCAACATTGTAGCGTTATATATCTGATTACACTTCAAGTGGTTCTTCTTTGTCTGTATTATCAATTTTTTCTTCTTCTGATTTGGACATTTCACTAGGATGAGGCCATATGTATGAACAAACATGCAATATGATCGCCAATACACATCCAACTGTTGCTAATCCAATACCAACGTATAATGCAGCTCTATAACCCTTTAAAGTTGTAGCATTTGATCTTTCCAAGATCTTTGCCTCTGCTGTACCTGCCATCCCTAATGAAACTGACATTGAATAGTTGATCATTGTTGATACTAACGATGAGGCCATACCCTGGTGTTTCTTTGGAAGATTATCTGATAAAACCAGAGATGCAGCTGGAAATGAAATATCCATTCCAAAACTTAAGATAATCATTTGTGCAAATAACATACTCCAATAAGTTTGATCCTTTGGTGTTGTTGCAAGCATAACAACACCTATTAAAAATGCAGCAGTTGCTGCAAATAACAAATAAGATGGTCGTACTCTTCTGATGAAAAGATTCACAGTAAATGCAGCAACACAACCAAATACTAAGAAAGTTCCATATGTGGCACAAGATTGTAAAGGAGTCCATTGGTTAACGTTTAGTAAAAAACTCCAATAGTAGAACGTATAGATTGAAAAACTACTCCAACCAAATGCAACAACAGCAAGAATCAAAATTGTTGGTTTACTAGTCATAACTTCTTTTGGAATCAATGGGAATTTAACCCTTTTTTCTATTTGGAAAAACCCAATAAGAAATAAGAATCCAACTATTAGTAAAACAATGATATATGGATTATCCCATCCAACACCAGGTGCTTGATTCCATGCAAAGTTGAATAATACTAATCCAACAACACCTGTGATTGAACCTAACCAATCCATAGTAACCTCTGGTGGTGCATGTCTTTCGATATCTGGTACAACGTACCATGCCAAAGCCGCTAATAGGGCAAAGCATATCGAACTTGCATAAAATGCCCATGGCCAATGTCCAAATTGTGAAGTTAGAGCACCAAATACACAACCCGAAGTGGCACCAATTGGTGCCATTGCACCAATTAGACAAAACACTGCAGATTTTCTTGCACCATTTGGATAAACGTTACCCATTATACCAATTGCATTTGGTAATACAAATGCTAATCCAATACCATGAAGAGCACGACATATACAAAAGAATACAACAGAACTTGAATATGATGAAATTCCTGTTATAAGGGTCCATAATGATGCCCAACAAAATCCATATAGCATCATTTTTTTTAAACCGTAAAGATCTCCAAATTTTCCTGATATTAGAATAAATGCACCAGATGTTAATGGGAAAGCTGCCATAAACCAAACTTTATCAGTTTGTGTTACATTTGTAAAATTTGATGTGTTTTCATCTGCAAGGATGTTCATCATCGGTAATGTCTGTGTTGTACCTGATTGGTTTAAAAGTTGAGCCATACATATCACGAATATGACTGCCAGTTCGTGCCATTCGGATTTGAACACCTTTGGTCGTGGATCTAGTGCAAGATGTTTCATCGTTTGTGTTGAATGTGGAATATATTAAGCTTTGAGTGAGAGTATTGGTGGATAATGCTGTGTATTTATACAGCTTCCTAATTATTGGAGATAAACGACAGTACGCTCTATTTCTATTTCTCTTTCTCTTTCTGTATTGTACAGTGCTGGATATGTGCGTATGTTCAGTTTTACTGCCAGTACTGTGAAATTTGTCTATACCTGAATTTATCGGCGATACCGTTTTTATTTAACCGGCTGAATGCAAATTATCAATAAGCGGTGCTAAAATTTTATCGGGATTAGCAAAAACTCTTGTGAGTTCTGGGTTTTGAGCTGTTGTGATGCCGGTTAAATATTTCTATTCTTTTCCCTGTACGATGTTACAGTGAGTGAAAGACCAACTAGAGTGTAATTATAGTTATGATAAATCCCTTTAATGCAAAAGCTCAATGTCCCCGCGTATAGCTGACTAAGTTGAATGTAATGGCCAATGTAGGGGTGATGAGAGGAGATGTCGAAGATTGATAACTTTATTAGGCTCAGCTCTAGACCTGTAAATAGTTTCAGCGATGACTGCTTACCGTGTATGGCCTCTATCTTGTGAGTTACAACAACAATAACCAAAGGATTCTGATGTTCATTTATATAAACCTCATCTCTAATTCAATCTCTTCTGCACAATGTTTCGTTCGGTGCTTCAAGATCTAAATATTCCAACGGCGATTTCTGTCTAATTTTTTTTTCTTGTTTTTGCTTTTTCTTGGGATCCCGTAGGCGTTAGGAGAATAAAGACCGTCGGGGTTACCGAAATTTACTGGCGTCCGGCGGTGGGCATCTAAATATTTTCTATAACTGCAGTTCTAGTATAGCTGAAAGTGCCAAACTAATTATCAGTCAAAGCTGTACTTGAGATATTTTGTGTTTCGACTCGGGATTGGCAAAGTAAAAGTAGGCCTTTGATGGTGATCATCTCTATAAACGAATAGCCTTTTGAAGCGCTGTATGGGTTGCATAGGAAATACACCAGTTCAAGCCTTACCTCTCGTTGCAACTTGCCGTTCACCGTTCTGCTCCATTGCATAAACTCAATTATAGCACAGTAATCAAATAGAATATCATGCATAGTTGTTCATATGATACTTTAACCCAGGCCTATACGCCTTTTGACTTTGTAAATTTTCTCGGTTTTCTCGGTCATACAGCTTGAAAGTCTTTAACATGAATGCCGGTATTCGCCATGTGCTTCATACCTCGGAACTATACAAACATCAACAAACAAATCGAGTTTTTTAGAAGTAATTAATAGCTGGTGATTAATCAAAACAAAGTCAATTACTATCAATAACTTCAATTATCTATCCATTTTACAATTTAAAGGATAATAAGATGAGCATACCAGAGATACCCACTGTTAATACTCATGATTCATTAGATGATATGGAACTTATAGCGCTGCGCGCATTGGCATTACAATTTCAATCACAAGATATTAAAGTATCACGACAGGCATTGGATCAATTATTCGAACTTTATGGTGTTTTTATAGATCAACTGTTTTCAGATTTACAAAAAATTACACAGACACAAAGAAGACGTAAAGCTTCACCAAGGGATATACGATTCTTACTTAGAGATTTCAACATAAATCCAAATGAATTATATGATGAATTGATTAAATCTAAAGGTCATTTGACCAAAGAAATAATAGAACAACATGAAATCTTAGAGAAGAAAGCTGGATCGTTATCAAAGGATAATGAATTTACGATAAATGAAGATGATCCTTCATTTGTTTTCTTTGCACAAGATGAAGATTTAATAAAATTGATTCCATCACATCATAAGAAATCTAAGGCTATTTTATCTTGGTTACCTGAATTCCCACCCGATCATACGTATAGACAAACACCTACATATATACCTAGAATAACAGATCAGCCCACTGTTAGAAAGATGTTGGCAGAGGAGAGTATGCTTGGAGAAGCAGCTTTAGAACATGTTATTAAAAGGGAGAACGTTTATATACCAGATATGAATGATAATGATTTGATTGATTCAAATTCATTGTCAAATGACAAAGTTGATAAGGATAACAATAAAGATAAAGATAAAGAATCTGGGGATACAATTCAATTGATGATACCAGCACCTGAAAAACCATTTGATATTGTTAAATATGCAAATGAAAGATTATCAAAGATTAAATTGAAAAGGCAAAAAGAACAAGAATTAACAAATAAGAATAAGAATTATTCATATACAAATGAGATTATTGATCTTATACGGTTAAATTCTCCATATATTACTAATAAGGATAAAGATAAAGATATTACTACTAATATTAATAGTGAAATTGCAATTGAATCTGCCTTTAATAATGCAATGGGTACATTTCATTTATTAGAACAAAAGAAACTACAAAGGTCCAAAGAAAGGAAGAGATTAATTAAAGAAGCTAATGATAAGAAAAAGGAAGAATTAGCAAAGAAGAAGAAGAATACAATGAATAGTGATATTACTATGAATAGTAATAGTGATGGTAATGATAATCATGATAATGAAGTTGACTTTGGAAATTTTGAAACTTTTGATAATTTTGAAGATTTTGAAACGTTTGGTCAAGATAATAATAATCATGATAGTGAATCAGATATGGATAAAGATGGTGAGATTCTTATAGAGGAAGCTAATAAATCTGAAGATGAATCAGAAGTTGTACAGATTGAACCATTTGAGAATGATAATAGTGATAAACTGAAGAGTGATATTCAATTTGAATCATCAGTACCCATACAAACTGACTCTAATGAGACTGTTAATCATAGTATAACTATTCTTAAGAAAGATGAAGATGTATCAGCAGATGTCAATGGTGACGATAATAATGAAGAGAAGATTAAGAATCTCAATGACGACGATGATGATCTAGAGATGGAAGATATATCGTTCGATGACGTGATCTGAACTAATGAACTACATGACTATTTCTCTATTACTCTCACTCAGTAACTCTGTAGTCTTCTCAACATGCAATAAGAACTATGTAACCCTGAATAAACATTAATATATATTCTGAACTCATCCATTAATTATATTTATCCAACAGTTCATACCAAAAAACTTACTCCACACGCCAGGGCTCCATATGCAGACTTTTGATAGTTTTAGTTAAAATGTCACCAGCTCGAAAATCACAACAAAAGTTTGCGGGCGGACTTTATAGCAGAAGTACAAATACAGAGCTAAAGAACTCTACATGGACATAACACGTTGTATAACGCCAATTGAACAAAGTGCACTGTGACACAGTCAGAGAATAGAACACCAGAGCTGGGTGAGACTATTAGTAATATCAGCAGCAGCAGAAGCAGAATCGACAGACAGAGAGCAACACTGGCTATCATAACAATAACAGTTAAATGAACGAGATGGAACTCACATCTCTAAAGCTACCACGCTCAACACCCTTCCCAGTGGAAGTTGTATCGTTCCATGCCTCTGCTGGAGACATTGTCAAGAAACATCAGAAACTGTTTACTTATTCCTACTGGGACACAGAGTTTGTAACGAAAGAGGGAACAACAACATTTGATCAATTTGAACCTCGTGAAGAACGTAAAGTGAACCTTGTGGGGACATTCGAATGTCCCGTAGATGGTAAGATCAGTGAATTCTTGGTCTCTAAGGGTGATACTGTCACTAGCAAAACAACAGTGGTGGCTAAGATCATCGAACCATGTTCACACTCCATCCAATACGGTGGACTTTGTGCATTGTGTGGTAAATCTCTTGATGAAGAAGTGGATTATTCCGGGTTTAAATATGAAGATCGTGCACCAATATCAATGTCTCATGGTACGAATGACTTGAAGATCTCAAAGGATGAAGCTGAAAAAGTTGAAGAAAGATGGACAAAATCTCTTGTTCAAGAACGTAAGTTGATCCTTGTTGTTGATCTCGATCAGACCGTTATACACGCCACGGTGGACCCAACGATTGGAGAATGGATGAAAGACGAGACCAATGCCAATTATCCATCGTTAAAGGATGTTCAATATTTCCAATTAGAAGAACCTCTATTACCGATCAATTACAAAGGTTCAAGACCACAACAAGTCTTTGAAAGAACGTATTATGTCAAATTAAGACCAGGATTACAACAATTCTTAGAGACGATCTCGGAGAAATATGAATTACATATATATACGATGGGTACAAGGGTATATGCTAAATCAATTGCCAAATGTATAGATCCAGATGGGAAATTCTTTGCAGATCGTATATTATCAAGAGATGAAAGTGGTTCAACAACACAAAAATCTCTTGAACGGTTATTTCCAACGGATACTTCGATGGTTGTTGTCATTGATGATAGAGGTGATGTTTGGAATTGGAGTGAACATTTACTCAAAGTTGTACCGTTTGATTTCTTTGTTGGGATTGGTGATATAAATTCTAATTTCTTACCTAGACAAAAATCTCTATTGGGTCCAAGTAAGAGAAGAGCATCTATAAATCAATTGGAGGAGAAACTTATAGAACAGGAGAATACTTCTAAAGAAGTGACTCCTGATATAGGCGATAATGATCAGGATAAGGCAAATGATGAAATACTTGTACAACGTTCTACTCAAAGAGAAGCATCGTTGGAGGCACAAACAGAATCAAGACCATTAGCCAAATTACAAAACGATTTGGATAACATTGCAAAGCATAGTGAAAGATTATTATACGATGATGATGATGAACTTGTTGGAGTACAAAAGGCTCTACTTAAGATTCATAAAGTGTTTTATGAAACTTTGGACTCGAATTCAAAACAAGATAACATAGCACCAGATGTCAAGACGATATTACCAAATTTGAAGAATAAGATCTTTAAAGATTTCCAATTTGTATTCAGTGGATTATTACCATTAGGTTCAAATATTCATACTGAGAGTATAGTTTCATGGGTTCAATCGTTTGGTGCAAAAGTTGTTACAGAAGTTTCATTTCAAACAACACATATAATTGCTAAAAACCCATATACTTATAAGGCAAGATTAGCCAAGAGTTTAAATAAAGATATAAAGATTGTACATCCTGATTGGTTATTCCATTGTATGTCAAATTGGGAAACTTTAGATACTAGTGATTATGAAGTTGAATTTAACAAAGATCGAGTATTACCACAATCCGAGATTGATAAATATTTACAAAAAATTGATATTACGAATGATGAAGATGGTTTAATTAGAAGTGAAGAATATGGATTTGATAACGATAATGACAAGGATAATATTAATGATGAATTGAATACAGAAAATGATTTATTAGGTGGTGATATGAATTGGTTAGATGATGATGAAGACGAGGATGAAGAATTTGAAGATGATGATGAGAATGAGAATGAGAATGAGAACGAAAAGGAAGATAATGATTTAAAACGTGGCGCAGATTATGATGAAGTTACCAAAGAAGACATTCAAGATAAAACTTCTGTTAAGAAACGTAAAGTTGAAGATATTGGAGCTACTGAATTAACGTCCAGTATAAATAAAGAAGATAATGATGATGATGACGATCTTGCAGCTGAACTTATGGAGGATCTTATCAACGAAGAGTAAAGCAGTATAGCATTAATATCATTTGTCCTCTAATATTACTACAATCTTGATCCGATGACCTACAGATCTCATCTGGTATGTAGATATATTTATGTATAGGACAACCGACTGATATACAAATACAGACGTGCAGCTGTCTCTAAGAAATTTTATCGAGCAGATTTATATGCATGTCTTGTGGACGTACGTACTTGGACAAATTATCGACATCGATGGTTAATAAATTAAATTTTTGTCCACGCCTGATTGGCCCATACATAAAGATGTAAGGGTATCAACACCTAGACACCATATACATTACCCCATTGGGTAATATTGATAACGCGTTCAGAGCCATGTTTACATATTTCCAATCTCCTACTTAACCGGGAGATGTATATTAAAATTTAATATTTAAAGAGTGATAAGTACTTATAAGAGAGTGATGAGTATGATATAAAAACTAGTAAGTTGTAACTAAGATATTGTGAACATGAGCTGTAATTTGTAAATAGAGTCGAGTGCTTCTATATGACGTTTTGGTACCCTGACCTTAACAGTTATTACTACCCCTGGTATATCCTTTATATGTACAAGGTGAAGATCTTTAGCTATCCAAACACGCCTTGACAGAAATTTGTATAAAATTTTCTGAGACAAAAATATTTACAACGCATATTTTATTTCCCATTAGGGTAATTTTATTAAATTCTTGGGACATTTCCCATATTGAATTGTGTCCAGATCCGTATAATAAACAAATTTTTGAGACGTGCGACGTTGGACACGGGCCGCAATACAAAACAACCGTTTAGCAGCAATTATATATATATTCAATCCATGCTTTCTACTCTTTCACATTCCATCGAATATCATAATCCCATTCAACCATATCACCCTCCATCGGTGCATTCACCAAACCATCTTCATCATCATCTTCATCATCTTTACCATCCCATCACCTTCTTGTCATTTGTTTGTTTAGTTTGTTTGTTTAGTTTCTTTAATCTTTTGTTTGGCATCCAGTATAGCATCATATACACTCTCATCTTCAGGGCATTCCTTGTCTCATAATTATAAACATTTGCAATAATACACCGTATAGTTTATACACTAAAGAATGTCTATCTCAACTTTATCACATCACTATCAACGTCTAAATATATTGACATTATTGGCATTGATCATATCACATATTTCTATTGTTTCTGCAATCTTACCAATCCCAGAAGATCGTTTTATATCAGGTTCAGATTCTGTATTAGTCTCTGATTATATCGGTAAATCTAATGAATTATCAGATAAATTGAGCAGGTTCTCAATATCTTCAAATATAGATGATTCATTACAACGTCAAAGTGAAGTTAATAATAAGAATACATCTCAAACAGTACTAAATTTAATTCCTGGGATTTCATTACTTCAAACGGATAAGAATAATGAATGTTATTTTGTAAATACCACAATTGGTACAACTGAATTTCCCTTGATCATTGATACAGGATCTGCTTATCTTTGGGTATATGGTGATGATTGTTCTGACGTTGCATGTCAAAATGAAACGTTGTATTCAAAGAGTGAAGATGACAACAGTACTAATAGCTCTACTAGTACATTTGCATTAGCATATGTTACAGGAACTGCATCTGGTTCAGTTATTGAAGATAACATCATAGTGAATAAATTGGCTACAACTGAGAAATTTAAATTTGGTAAAGCGAATAAAGTACCAGAATTCTTTGATAGATATCCTGTTTCTGGTATATTTGGTTTACCTTCTGATGATTCTTCATCGATTGAAAGTATCATATCTGCATTGTTTAATTCACATGCTATATCAAAGAGAAGATTCTCTATAACTTTGGGTTCAATTGGTATTAGTAATAGCTCTGAACTTAACAATTCAGGTATATTTGCAATTGGTGAACCATTAAAGGAATTATTCATAGGAGATCTTCATTATGTTCCCCTATCCAATTCTACCGATAACTATTGGAATATAATCATCGATAGAGTGTTTGTCAACGACTATTTGGTCAATTTTAACGAATCTGTTAATATCAATTCAACAATCTCTACAACCAAGAGAAATGCAATTGTTGATTCAGGTACCACGGTATTAGCATTACCTGAACAGGATGCATTAGATCTTCATTCTCTATTCGAAGAATCTATTACAGATGGTTCAAATTTTGCAATTTTTTGTAATTCTTCAATGGATATAACGTTAACTTTGAACAATTATAATTGGACTCTATCACCATCTGAATATCTTGGTGAACCATATGATTCAGATTCAAATTATAACGGATATTGTGTTTCGAATATTCAAGGTGTTCCACAGATGAATTCATGGATCCTTGGCGCAGTGTTCCTAAAAACGGTATATGCTGATTTTGATGTTGATTCACAAAGAATTGGATTTGCAACTCGTAATGAACAAGTTGTATTGACATCAACAACTACTTCTATGGCTACTGTTACTGATATTAATCCACAGACTACTTTACATTCAACAATGGTCTCTAATTCATCTTCATCTTCCAATTCAACAACACATTCTTCATCACAGTTAAAAGGTAATGGATCAGTATTAAATTTTTCATTATCTGGTTTAATCATTTCATTGTCGCTTGCAATCTTGGTATAATCATTGTTATATTCATTATAAATATCCATATCCATATCCATAATTTATAGATTAATACATTTTCTCTTTGTTTATGCTTACGTAAACATATATTACATAATATGTATTACATAACGCATTATATAATACAGATCGACGTTTAAAACTTGAATTGAATTGAATGAATATACATTGTCTTATATCAAGCTCTCTTTTGATCCTCAATAGCTCTTTGTCTTCTCTTCTTACGTTCTTTTCTAGCAATCTCCTTCAAATCATCCTCAGAAGGTTCATATATATGCCAGATTGTATAATGAGGTAATCCTCCAACTTTAAATCCCATCTTCTTTGCCATCTTACCAAATGCCTCTGTTTCTGCATGGTTTAAAAATGTAAACGCTGGGAATTGAACACCTTGTCTAAAGATCTTTGCCTTTGCCATTATAGAAACACCACCAACACCATCAAGTCCAACAACTTCATCTGGATTTCCTGTTGGTTGCATCAGATATCCCAAATGAACTCTCCATGTGGGATATTCTGCATAACCTTCCACAATAACATCATCTTCATCCAATTTTGAAGCCAATTCTAAACCTGCTTCACTCTCGATCCATGAGTTTAAGTCATAAGCCTGTTGATTCCCAAGAAATTCAGGTAATGGTCTCCAAACGTTTGGAACCATTACATCAAAGTCAAATTTCATCAAATTTTGAATAATATCACCAGGCATCAATTCAACATCTGCATCACGCCAATAAACCCAAGAATGATAAGGTTTTAAAGCAGTTGCAGTAAGCCAATTTCTTGCTCTACCCATCAATTTTCTTCTTATGCCTTGTACTTTTACATCATGACGATCACTAAATCCTTGTCCAATGACTTGACCAAAATCCTTTTTAAAGATTTGAACACTTCTAAAAGGATCGTTATAATTATCATGGAAGGGAGGTTTGAATGCATTTTGCTTTCTCTCTATATAATCAGGATCCATATAACTTAGATGAAGATCATTTGTACCTTTCACTTTAATACCATTTGCTAATTCTTCCATAATTAATTGATCTGATAGATTACCATGTTGTAAAGCAACTGAATAATCAAAAACTGATTCTAAAGTATGATCATCAGATGAACAATCACTAACCAAAAAGGCAATATCTATCAAACTATGTGGATATGTTATATTCATGATATGTTTAAACATCAAGGGTAATACAGGTTCTGCATTTCTTAAAGGGATAAGCATCAATACATGATCCCCATTTAATTCACCTTCAGGATTACCACCATAGTTATTTAGATCGTAGAAATCCACTGTACTATGATATAGATCATCTGAATCTTTCATCACTTGATCATATTCATTTGAACCTTTTGTTATAGAACCTTCATGATTTATTAACCATTGTTCTATTCCAACGTCATCATATTTGGATAATTTTGAAACGTCAATGTCTTTATATATCGTATCGTAATCACCGTTTAATAGGCCATTATCTGTATGATTACTACCTGTTGTCTGTGATGATGAACTTGGCCATATGAACCATATAACAAACAATAAACAACCAACTGTATAAAGGATCTTTTTGGGATTCTTTATCAAATTGAATCGATCTAAAGAATTCCCCAATCTCTGATGATGCTTCGGCTTGAAATGGCTGTTTATTTTGTTAGTATCAGTCTAATGGTTGAAGTAAAATGACACTTACATGGGCAGATCGTTCTTCTTCTGGTTGAACTGCATTGTATGCTAATGGTCGTGTGTGGGTGATATCAACTCCTCCTGTGAACTAACGTTGTAGTTCAATGGATCCTCAATTACCGGGGCCCACTCGCTATGGGTCTCTTCCTGTGCAGTAAGGGCTGTCTGTCTCCTTATGGGCAGCCGATGATCCAATCGTTAATCTGTTCGACGCCTCAAAATGCCTCTTTAATTGATGATCCACCAACCAAAATGTTACGCTCGTTCGCTGTTAGAATCACAAACTGGTGCGAAATTCCAACTGTTAACGAAAAATCACCGCTGGGAGATAAAGCGCGCTCGCCGGTATGAAATTGTTACATCTGTGGATTACATAAGCTGGCAACGTGGGTATAAAGAATATATCGTTTATTATATCGTTATCATTTTTAATACGGTTCAAACTTTGGCCTGTTTGAGACCGGTCACTTCAGGACGGAAGAATTCGGTCTTTAAGAGATCCCAAACTTCAACTGTTAAATCTTGTGCTATCGTTTCATCCGAAGCTTGAGCTTCGACGTAGACTTTTAACTTTGGTTCAGTTCCAGAACCTCTCATTGTGAAACTAATAGATGTTGTACTATTCTCATTCTCATTCTCATTAACAGTTTCATCTTCAATCACCAATCTACCAGTTATCATCTGAATCGATGAATCAACCGGTAAATCAGGTTTATTATCAACAGTATCCATCTGATATCCGACTGTTAAGTCTCTCCAATAGACAACTTTAAACCTACCCAATCTTATAGGATGATTATCATATTTCGATCTTATATAATCATCGAATATAACTTTTGTATAAGATGGATCATGAACAGTATAATAAGAATTAAATTCTTTAAAGAATCCATATTTTTGGAAACCTTGTTGTAATACTTCTAATGCATTTGTACCAATTGTTTGCCAATGTTTACACATTTGTAAAAAAACTATACATGCTGCAATACCATCCTTATCATGGATACCTTGAAACATGAATCCAATTGCCTCTTCAAATCCAAACGGTACTTTAAACCCCTTGTTTTCTAATTCAATTGCCTTATTACCAATCCATTTAAATCCAGTTAAAGTATCTGTATAATGACAACCTAATTTAAAACACATTGATGAAATCATCTTTGATGAAACGGTGGAATTGACAAGATAAATTTGATCCATCATATCAGGTGTATTAGTATGAATTTGTTCCAATATATATTGTGCAAATAAAAAACCTAATTCATTACCTGTTAATTGTCTCCATTTACCAATTTGGGATTTAACACAACAACTAAATCTATCAGCATCTGGATCATTTGCAATAATTAAATCAACATTGTTATATGAATTTGCAGTTTCAATTGCAAGGTCTAATGCATTTTTTTCTTCAGGATTTGGGAATTTTACAGATGCAAAAAAGGGATCTGGTAATTCTTGTTCTTTAACAGTATGCATTTGATATGAATCATTATTCTCATTGTTTAATAAATCATATGCCCTTTGCATTGTTTCTAATCCAACTCCATGCATTGGAGTATAGACAAATGATAATTTTTTATTATCATTACATTTCTTTATCAAATTATTCTTTAAATGGTGCAAATAACTTTTCATAACTTCATCTTTAACAAAGAGTAATAAATCATCCTTAAAGGATCTTTGCATAACGTTATAAATATCCCATGCATTATCCATTGGTTTTAAATTCATTTCAATTGATTTAGAGATTTCATCATCAATTGGTGATATAATTTGACATCCATTTGACCAATAAACTTTATAACCATTGTCCAATGCAGGATTATGAGATGCAGTGATCATAACTCCACATGAACATTTATATTTTGATACTGCAAATGGAACCAATGGAGTGGGTACGTTATTGTCATTGGAGGTCTGATTGTCAATGACACCTTCGGTGTCATTCAATTCTGAAGAATTTGAAAGATAATACACTTTAAACCCCTTCAACAAGAAAACAGTCGCAGTGATCATTGCAAACCTTTGAGAGTTTAACCGATGATCATGTCCAATGACAACTGACAACTCATTATCATCATCAATTTTCTCCTTAACCAAAGATGATAATCCTTGTGACGCCTGTAACACAGTCACATCGTTCATCAGGGCAAATCCAGCACCCATTCTTGCACGAAGCCCCGCCGTCCCGAAATGGATCCTCTTACCGAGACGATGTTGCAATTCCTGTGTCTGGTTCTTCTTGTGTAGTTCGTAGAGATATTCAATCTCTCTTCTTGTCGTTGGGTTCTATGAGTTGTTAGTTGATGATGTATCAAAAGACCTGAAATAAAACAGCACTTACAACGTCCACCGCAAGCCATTGCCTGACGAGTTCGTCGATGTTCGCAGCCATCTTTTATCTCTCTCTCTCTCTCTGTGTGTGTGTTATGTGTGTGTTCTGGTTAACCGCTGGGTGTAACAGTAAAAGAAGTCAGTTGGGTACAACGCTACTTATAAATAAGTTGGCATCAACGTCAACACCGGAAGGATCAACAACATCGGCAGCAGCAGCGCAAAAAAAAAAGAGCCCTGCTATTGAAGGGCGTCCTCCTACCGATATTCCAGCCAATAAGCAAAACCGAGGGATTGCGGGGGGCATACATAGTTAAGAACGCATAGTTAAGATTAGTTAAGCCAACTACACCATGTTGAATATATCATTTTCTTTATACATTACAAACAAACGTCTTATACAATTAGTGAGAGGATGATACTATAGTAATATGACAATACGGAAAATGTTCATGATTACCATGTAGCATATGGTATCATGTTTCGTGCTATATGTCTTATCCTCTACGTCTTGATCTTCTCAAGAATTCATCCTCTTCAGCCATATTCAATACATTTGCAGCATATATCATATTTGTATGTTGACTCTGTTGAAGATATTGAGCCATCACTTGAGACCCATTTGTGCCTCTTTTCAAATAATGATTATGATGATGATTGTTATTATCTGGATGCATTTGATCAAAATATAATGAATTAAATGAAGATGTTGAACTTATCCTTGAATTATTCTGTAATTTTTTATTGTTATGATTCACACCATTATTGTTCTTATTACCATTGATATATGGATTCGTATTGAATGTAAACTTTCGTGATGGAGTATATGGTTCTTCTGTAATGATCTCCAACCCTTGTGAAGAAGTTGATGATGCATCATCATTATCGACATTCATCGATGATATACCCATACTGGCAAATAACTCTGCAGGTATGTTGTCATTAGACTCATTGGATGTCTTTGTAGATTCAATTGGTTGTTCGACTTTATTCCCCTTTTTGGACCCTTTCTTCTTATTCTTCTTAGCCTTCTTCACCTTTGGTGGATTACCACATCTATCTTTACCAAAACTAATCTTAAACCCTTTATATCTATCTTGATAAAATTCATGAAATTTATGACAATTTTCACCATTTGCATCATTAACAACTCTAATTGCATTTGAAATGTTTAAAAAATTTATAAAAACTGCCTTTGAATCTTTTATAAAATTTATTTGTTCAATCTCTCCAAATTTTGTAAAATCTTCACGTATTATAGATTCATCTGGTAATTTTTTGTCATTAGATTCATTATCGTTATCAGTATTATCTTCAGAACTGTTATCAATACCAATGTAGACATTTCTTGAAGCACCAGCACTTACACTCAATGCAATATTATTTGGTAATGGACCAGAATGATGACCCCAACCAACTTTTAACCTTCTTTGATTCAACGTTATTGGATTCAATTGAGCATTTGCAAAAAATTGAGCTGCACTATTTGGATCAATAAATGTAATAAAACATAATCTCTTCTTCGGGAACAATTTAATATATTGTAATAATCCACCACGTATAACGTTACAAATTTCATCAACAGTTGTACCATTTTTATGACCATTATTTGTAATTTGTTTATCAAAGTTCAAATTATAGAGACATATTGTTCTATTTCCAATGTTTTCAATACCACCTCCAGAATTTGATGCTAACGTTGCAGCTGTTATAGATTTTTGGTTCAATGCAGTTATAAGATCTTCATCATCCTCTAAGAATTGTTGCTGATATAGATCATTATTACTATGAGCATATGATAATGAACTATTGTTGTAAGCTGAAGGTGAAGGTGATTGATAGATGATATTTGATTGTGAAGTTGTTTGATGAAACCCAGGAATTTCTGGTTGTTGAAATATAAAATCATCAAATGGTTCAATCTCATGACTTTGTTGTATTATATCTTCTTCTAAATCATCAGTTATTGAATTTGCAAATTTATCATTTTCAATTGAACAACGATCTGTACCATAAAAAATCTTACAATTTGACCATTTTAAATCAAATGTTAATTGATCAACACATTTGATTGCACTTGAAACGTTTGCAAAATGTATAAATGCAAATTCATTTGAATCTAATAGATCAATCTTATCGATTATACCAAATTTTATTAATTCATTTGAAAGGAATTCAACAGTTATTTCATTCTCATTATCATTGTCATTCTCTGTTAAAGATGATAAATTCCCGATATAAACATTTCTTGTTGCACCATCATTATTTATTGCATTTGCAATAAATGGTAATAATTTCTTACAATTTAAGAATTGTATTGTTAATTTTGGTGAATTGATCAAATGTTTAAACTTGTTTAAAAAAGTTAACAAATTGTTATAGAAATTCAAACATGTCTCCATCTTTAAGAAAGTTAGTATAACGTTATTCGAATTATCCATATCACTGTTATTGTTATCATCTTGAACAATCCTTATACTTTCAATTGGTCCAAAGTTCACATGATCCAAAAAATCAGTAATATTAATCTCCTTTGATACATTTGAAAACATAATTCTTCTTGTTGGAGTTTTAGAGATCAGTTGTGTATAATTCAACGGATTTAACTGTGGTGAGTTCATATTGTTATAGAACGCTAAAGATGAATTCTCACTTGAATCCAACTGTGTAAACAGTTGTGTAGAAGAACTATCATCCAATGAACTCGTTGATGAATGTACAATATCAAATTTATTCTTATCCTTTAACGGAGTTATCGTAGTGTCATCATCTGTTGTATCCGTAGTATTGGTAACATTATTACTAGCATTATTATTACTATCAACCGTACGCCTGCGACGGTCTGGTGGAAGTGATAGTACTGGAACAGGCTGTAATTGCATCTGCATTTGCATTTGCATATGATGATGATGATGATGCTGAGGATATGGATGTAACGCGTACTGTTGAGGTCTTCTTCTGTAGTTTGTGTATCCATACGGTGATGGTGAGTTTGCAACGTATGGTGATGATACCAACAGTTGACGTGGAAGCAAAGAAGTTCCATATGCCATGTCAAATGGCGACTGTGGTGGTGGAACTTGGTAAGGGTTGTACATGATGTGTTTAGCGAAGGTGATGTGGTGATGCTATGCTATGCGATGCTAATGGATGATGACCAGTACTCTGAATGTATATGTGTGTGATATACCTGGGCGGCTAGCTCTATGATGTGTGGAAAGTGAAACGTTTGATCGGTAGCGGATGGTTGGTATCGATGTAGCAATAATAGCAACTGAGTCAACGTCAAGTACTATGTGATACTTAGCTATTATAACAGCCACTGTTTATACCCACTGACTGTTAATGTCGAGAGCTGAGGTTGGATATTGGTTAATGTTGTTTAATAATTATAATATTCCAATCACAACCTCGTACTCGTGTTAAAAATAATAATAAATAAGTTTTAAACGTTAGCTGAAACTTTTGTATAAGAGAACGACGACGTGCCTGGACGTATAATAAAATTTATTGCAGTGCGCTTAATCGACAAAGCAGCTGCAATAATAATAATAATTTGTATATACACATGCTGCACTTCTACAACTAGGTCTACAGTAGCATATATATAGCAGTGGAACAGCCAGCGGCTGATACTGAATACGTTGGTGATCTTCGAGCAAGGTTTTGGTTTGATGATGAGCAGTATAAAGAACAGCACTACTAAATTATATCGGACTACTAACACTGGGTATCTTATTATACGTACGCCTGTGTTATGTACCTCTTAGGCGTCGATTGTAAAACGAAATATTAACTGTACGCAACTAGCCATTATATTGTTAGACACACTAGCAGAATTAGTACTTGGTGTCTCTCTTTTGTCTTACGTGTTTTATAACAACTTATTCTCCATTATGACTTCTCCATTATGGGTAGTAATGATATACTTCGGTTCATTGACGACAAGTAAATACGATGCTATTGTATAACCCTGTTCATACCGAATAAAAAGTTTAGCAGCATCAGCAGCAGCAAACTTGGAACGCGTTTCAAATACTACACGATGATCATATGTATTGTCTAAGCTCGTTATGGTTATGGCTTAAAACCAGTGTGCTGTCAAGTTTTACAGAGTTATATTACTGCGCAGTTATACCTTGTTCAAAACGCCGTTCAAGCTAACAGCTTTACATATCAATATCTATAGGAATGATGTCCATAGACAGTCAGATTGAGCTATAAGTACAGCTGTTCTAATTCTAGCTATAATTCGACTATTTTGAGATCCAAGGTGGAATTTCGGTGTATGCGGGCTTTAACAAATAAGAGCTAAATTTGGCATCGACATGCGCATAAACTTCATAACAAGCAAAATCAAAAAAAGAAAAAAAAATCAACCAACCATCACGTCCACGTATATAAAATAATTAGACATGAGATCGAAGGCCCACAGCAGTAGTAAAAAAAAAGAATCGAGCCCTTGAATTATAATTTGATCAAAAAGATCTCTAGCGCTGACGTACTGCGTCAGCAATAAATATAATTGCAATTCGCGATTTTGCATAAAAGGGGGATTAAAATTAGTTTGCAATTGCACTACAATTTACGCAAATTTATCATAATTTGCGTAATTTAACACGTAAATAATATTAGTATACGCATAGTATTTAACACGTATAAATTATGCAAAGGAAAGGATGATGAAAGGATGAACTAAGGATAAAGAAAGTTATGAACTATAATTTTAACTCTTATTCCAACCAGCAACTTCAAATTGTCAATTGATATTCATACGAACATGAACGTATAAAATAATGCAAGATTCGATCAAATTCTTACTGTTGACGTACATATATTATGAATATCGTGTAGAATTGCACTTCATATTCCAGTATAAACGCGTTAAGAGAAAGAATGTAACATGAGCTAACAATGTGTTCATATCAAAATTATAACAGACTCCATTATCATGCAACATTATTATTTAAACTACATAAACTGACTCATAGTACTCATTATGGTACATAGTTATATTACTGATCTCTAATGCATAATTAACATCCATTGATTGGTTATACATTATATATAAATATAATCTTCACATACTATTCTGCCAGTCGAATAAAGTTCCCTTTGTATTCACATTGTTACTATTGTTTGACAACCCCAGTTCTGAATCGTTAATATCATTTGTAGCATTCCCATTAAAATCAACATTTAAATCAAAATCTAACCATGGTGCAAGTCCAAGTGAACCATCTGCTGCAAAATCAAGTTCTAATTGTTGATCGTCTGTACTAATATCAGATATAACAGATGGTGCAATCTTTGATTCAGATGTTTTTGGATAATTCATAGATGGTGATGATTGTTGAATATTACTGTATTGTGGAGTTTGTTGTTGTTGCTGGAATGGCATCTGATATTGATCGAGTCCATAATGATTTGGTTGTTGTTGTTGAATCTGTTGAAAATGTTGTTGCTGCTGCTGCTGCTGCTGTGGTAGCATATGATTCTGGTATTGATGCGATACAGGTTGAGACTGTGAAGGTAGATTCATTCCCTTTGGTAATCTATTACTCATCGAATGATTCTCAACCTTGATAGGTGGAACAGATTCCAACTGTGAAAGCATCTGAGTTATTGAATCATCATCTCCAACGGATAAATCGTTTTGTAAAGGTGAAGGTTTTTTCTCAAATTTCGTACCATTAGTATTCTTCTTTTGTTTTGAATCTGGAGTTGAACTGATCTTCTTAGTTTCACTCTTTGATGATAATATAGCATCGATGGCATTACCAACAAGGTTTATACAATTCTGTGATAAATTACCAGGTATTTCATCCTTATTCTCCTGTTTTAATTCATCAACAACCGTTTGTAAAATGGTTTTAGATTCTTGAAACAATGCACCACCTCTTGTATATTCCAATGCACCTTTTGCACTTAATAGTGCTAATCTAGATTTTGTCCTTGTAATATTCATAGGTATTGGCATATAGTACATCTTTTTAGAATAAAAATCTGACAAGATGTTCAATATGGCAATCGTACACTGTTGAACAACGATATACGATGCACTTCCACGTGAACCGTTCACTTCGGATGCAACAACCGGTAAATGGATCAACATCTTTGCATTGTAGTATAACAACACCAACAATGAAACATGAGGATCATTAGATTTCAATTTATGACCCAATTGCATCCCATTAACATCCAATTCAAACTTTAGGTTTTGAGTTAATTCACGTCTCCATGAATCCAATAAACCTTCGTGTATTAAAGTTTGTTCATGTAATAATCCACCTTCTGAAGATTTCGAATGACGTTTAAATATAAAATCTAGGATATTTCCTAATACTTTTGAATATCTCATCATTGCTAATGATAAATTACAAACTTTACCCACAAGTGAAAATTTCTTGTTATTAACAACAAGGATATTGACATTATTATCATCATTGAGGTCATCGTTTCCAAATGGTAAAGCACATTCAATTTCATAATCTTTTAATAACCTTGGAACACCTAATTGTAACGATGCAAATGTATCCAGAGTATAGATACACCAAAATAGGATACGACGTTCACTTTGTTGAAATTTTGAAACTGCATTACCATTATTACCCAATACTGCACTTGGACATCTATGTAATCTTAACTGTTGAGCCATTGTTATAACTCTTCCACGAAGTGTATAGGACGTTAATACATCCCCGATATTTAAACAATAGAACAATGCCAATGATAAGATTTGTAAAGATTGTATGGAACAAGTTGTTGTTATATTTGAATTAATCAATTGATGTATCAAATAATCATAGAATAAAATGGATTGAGTATCTTCTGTTGTCTTTTGAGAAAATAAAGCTAATTGAACAACAAGGATTAAAATTGCACCAAATCTTTCTTTATGAAGCATTGAATTATCAACAAATTTATATTCCATTGATCTACTAAATTGAACGTATTGTTGTAAGAAATCATTTTTATCCAAGATGGGGACAATCATCCCCCAATTTTGGAAATAAATGGTAATCAATTGATCCAATTGAACTTTTGAAGGTAATTTCAAATTATTAAAGAATAATTGAGATTCTAATAATGAAATGGATCTAAAGTTAACATTTGATAGATTTATCAAATTTTCATGTTCTTTTGCAAAAATTTTAGAAATCTTTGGTATTTCTTTTAAAGCAGCTATTGAATTTGCAGTTAATAAACAAGCTTTACTATCAAATCCATGAACTTCACCAATCTTGGATAAGAATGAAGGTAAGAACAAAGTTTCTTCTGTGCTTCTTGGAATGGACATTGCAACAAGATTTGCCAATTTTAAATTGTGACCATTTTGCATTCTGGCAATGGCCATTGCCGCAGTTAACCCCGGAGCTTGATTCTGTTCAAATGAAACGTTATTTGGATCATTTGAGCTGTTATAGCCATTGGAATAGACGGATTCATCATCTGTAAGGTATTCTCCGTTCTCAAGATCAACAGAACCTGCAATTGACACTGGACGTTCATGTACCGAATGTGGATAGTTTGCACAACAACCGGGTCCTGAATGGACATGTCCGACATCTGCATCGATGTTTTCAACTTGGGTGTTCAACAGCTTGAGATTTGAAGAACTAAGTGCCGTGGTCTGTTGTTGTTGTTGTTGTTGTCGTACAGTAGAGAGTAAATCCAACCGTTCATCCTTTTGATCAAGCAAGGCTAATAATTTCTTATTCTCAGCTTCTAATTCACGGACTCTTTCTTCCAACGTCTCCGTATAACCTCTTGGAAATGCTCTTCTTGATAATTTATCACTAACTTTACAATCAAATCCAACGGCTGCACATTGTGAACATTGTGGACGTTTACCGTCACATCTGGTCTTTTTCAACCGACATCTGTCACAGGCCTGAGCCACACGTTCGATCTGTGAGCCCGGTGTTCGTATGACCTTCCTGCTGGGGGTGTTGTCCATGTTGTATTATACTGTATCGTATATACTGTATTGCCTTATATTGTTCTGTTCTGTGATGAACAAATATCACAGTTTTCATCAATTATTTCTGTATATGTGAGTCAGTCTGGGGTAGAGTGTTATTTCGGCGATTAAGCAAATAATTGCTGGTGGGGCATAATTTTTGCAGTGAATGATCAGCTTTATTTTTTTATTTTTTCTTCAGCCGGTCACGGTTTGCATTCTGACGTAATTATTTACTATTCATTACATAAGCATATTGGATTAAAATATACGAGGTTAAACTTCACGCATCTCTTCATCCGATGATTCATCTTCTTCTTCTTCTTCATACTCATCTCCATTAACCAAATCCTTCATTCCAAGTATCTCTTTTATCTTTTCAAACTTATCAACCCTTTCAACATATCGTTGTTTTATATGTTCAATCTCCCTTGAATATTCATCTATACTCTTATTTAAAGAATCTTGTAGTTTTACAAGATCTTCAATCTTGGATGATAATGTAGCTTCAAATTTGTAAGTAATCTTATCGTCATTATCAGTCTCTTTATTAAGCAATGGTTCAAACTGTTCAAATTTATCAATTCCTAATACATCAATCAATTCATCCTTTGTCATTTCAATTTCTTTATTTGAATTAAAAGAATCAATACAATTATTTATTTCAATTATATCCAATTGTTTCTTTGAAAGTTCATTAATCCTCTTCTTCGAAGTGAATAATAAAGTTGTTAATTCTTCTCTTTGTTTTGATATGAATGAATCACTTAAACTATGTCTCAAATCTTTAAAATCTTGATTTAATTGATCATATGAAATCATTGAATGTTCAACATGAGTCTTGGATAGAGAATATTTATCAATCAATAATGAACGTAATTTAATGATTGTATCCATTGTATAATCTCTTGGTTCATTTTGTAAAATGTCTAATGATATATTGGTTATATCTGTAATTATCTTAATAAATTGACTAATTCCATCAGGTATCATACGTGATGGTTCAATTCTGTTTTTTAATGCTGATTCTACAATCTGTTAGAGAATTGTCGTATGAAAAGAGAATGTAAAAGACTTACCGAGTTCTGATCCTTTTAATGACATTGTCTTGTTCTTATTCTTATCCTATGTCTTGTCCCGTGTCTTGTCCTATGTCTTACTAGCATATTCTATGTCCATGTCCTTATAGCTGTAATTTATTTTCTCATAAAAAACATCAACACTAATTATTTACTGCCCAAACAAATAAATTTAATAGACGTGTACATTACTTAGCAATACACATATTAATACCACGCAACAAACCCCCAACAATGAACAGTTTAGAACAAGATGAACACATAAACAAACCATTAATCGTATTGATAAACCATATAACAAACTGTGAATTTGATCAAATAAGACAATTATTAAATTCAACTTCATTGGATCAAAGATTAGTTATTGGTTCAATCTTAAGTTATACACCAATATTAACTTCATCAAATGAATTCTTATTCTTAGAGAATTGGTTATATTCAAATGACAATATTGATGATGTTGATTATACCATAAATGGTGAATATGATTCAATGGATTGTTCAACTGTTTTAACATTTATTGAAAGACAGATGACATTGTATAAATTATCTTTGGATAATGATAATGACTATATGATGTCATTTGTTAAATCTTGGATAAGAAAAACAGACTATATAGATCTCAATGATCCATTGTTACAATATATAAAAGATCATTGGATAATCGATATACTTGAACCTGTTTCCTATTTAAGAAACCATCATTCGATTGGTTCAATATCAATCGTTCAATTTGAAGAATTTGATATAACAATGAGAATTAAAACATTGTTAATGGCTCTACAACAAGATGATGATAATACAAAATATCATATAGATCCTTTCTTAATAAAATACCTTAGATCGTTGGATGATAGAGATATTCTACTTAGATTGATCGATGATTCAATTGACATTCTATTGCTCAATCAACTCATACAGTTGTTATATTCAGAAATGGAACATAAACAGAGGGCAATTGAACTTATTGTGGAACATTACTATAACTATGACTATATTCATAGTCATGGTAATAATCGTAGAGATGTGATATTACAATCCATGAAGACCACATTAGAACTGTTAAAGAACGATCAACATCCATTCATCGAATTATACAACATCATACGTTCAACTCTGTTATACACACCGTTGAGATCCATTACACTAAGACAATTGAAATCTATGGATCAACAATCTCAACTTGAACTATTTGAAAATTGTCTATCAGAAGTATCTTCAATCAAGGGACTCGTTAAACATTATGACCTGTTAAAAACTTGTATCTTTAAAGATCTTGAAGATTTAAAGCTAAAAGAATCCATATTACATAAACTGTTATCCTATAATCTCTATGATGATATTGAATTCAACGATCCATCGTTCGAATCCATCATAGTGCAACATTTTTGGAATTGTTTTAAATCTGCATCAAATGGGAATAAAAATCTTGGTGAATTGTTAAATGCAATTAATTCTTTAAAAGTTATCAATCCAAGGACTAAACAAGTCAATGATCTCATAGAATTTATCAATGCAGTTGATAAATTATTTCAATTCAAATTATCCTTTGGTAGAGATAAATTGTTTAAACCTATGGATCTATTAAATATGAACAATTTTAATGAATTGATTTCAAAACTGTTAGAATTGAACCATGATGCTTATAAAGATCCATTATCATTACATCTCCTATTGAAAAGTTTATCAAAGGGTTTACAATTGACAATCCCTTCATTAGAAGAATTACAATGCCAATGTATCGAATCTTCATTGGTTAATGATGATTTTAAATTTGCATATGAAACAACTTCAACTTTATTATCCAATAAAACAACATCAGAGACTTTTAAATTAGAAAATTGGTTTGTTTGGTTTCAAGTGGCAAAATATTTAAACCCAGAATGGTTAGATCAAGATGGTTTACCAATCGATGTTATAATTGCTCAAATGGATTTAATTTCCAAAATTTTAACTGTTTGTCCAAAGAATAATTTACAAGTTGTATTGACACATTGGAAATCTCTTGAATTGGAACTATCTCAACGATAGTTCTACTATTAATCTATTTACATATGATCAGGATATCTTGAAGCACCATTGTTTCTCTCAATTGCATGAATATTTGTACTTGTTCTTTCATCTTTATTCTTCTTATTTATATCTCTCAATAGTTCATGGTTATCAATTCCAACATCTTCATCGTCAAATTCTTCTTCAAAAGTTGGTTCATCTCTTATAATCAATTTTTTCCTCTTTATTGGTCTTTCACGTATATTATTATGCCTTTCATAGTTATTATCAGTAACGACATCAATTACATCATCTTCAAGTAAATTCTTTGCTTGACTACCACTAGTCAATTCTTTATAAAATTCAACAACTTTTGGATGTGCAAATACTTTAGATTCATCAAAATTTAAGATTTGTAACCCTTGTCTTGAAACTGCTCTTGAAATTGCAACATAAGATTGACCTTTTTCAAAGATTTTTTTCAAATTAACACGAACTCTAGGTAAAGTTTGTCCTTGAGATTTATGTATAGATAATGCCCATGCCAATAACAATGGAAGTTGCATACGTGTTACTAAAGGTGTTTGCCTTTCATCTTCAACGGTCCATGTCTCAGGATTAACCAATACAACTCTGGATTGGTTATCAGGCGTTAAAAACCTCACCAATGGAAGTTTTTGTCCTCTTGATGACTTATGAAGTTCATTCATCAATCGAATCTTACTATCATTACTTCTTTGTTGTTCAATATCATCAGTTTCAACTTCTTTTAAAAAATCAAAAATTGTACCTTCTAATGCCTCTCTTGGTTGATAACTTGTCAATTTATCCGATCGTTGTTCCATTGCACCTGCTTTTATCTTAACTTTATCAATCTCCTTTTGAAGATCATCCTCATCAATCTCATCATCTCTCAACTTATCAAACGATAGATAAGTATCTCTATCTATAAAATCTATAATCTTACCAAGAGATCCATTCACTAAAGAATCATCAATGTTCTTAATCATCATCACTTGGGCACCTTTCTTCAATTCAAGCTTTTCAGGTGCCATGAAATTGGATAATAATCTCTCCCGTGCTTCAACATCTGTCAAAGTACCACCATCAATAGCACTATATGTAACTGATTCGGCTTTTAAACTTCTTAACCGTAAAGTATTGGCACGATCAACTTCACCTCTTGTTGAATAAAGTTCTGCTGGTTCTATTTCATCCTTTGGTAATTCTCTTGAAAGTTCTCTAAACATAGCTGCGGATCTCTCTGTAACGATTCCTAATCTCATATCGTTTAACATATTGATAAATTCAAGATCACCTTTTTGTCTAAACACTTTTTGTAACGTTATTGTCATCTTCATTGTACGTTTCCATGCTTGTGAATCAAAACAAAAAGTTGCACGATCTTCTTCTCTAGATACTGGTGGAAGTTGGAAAAAATCTCCACAACAAATAACTTGAATACCACCAAATGGTCTATCATTTTTACGAAGCTCACATGCTATATGATCAAGTTTGTCAAATAATTCTCCACTAATCATAGAAATCTCATCGATGATTAAAACTTTTACCGTTCTCCATCTCTTTGAAGCTTTTCTATTTCTTCGTATTTTCCGTACGAGCAAATCTGCATCATCTTTCCCTAATCCAATTCCTGAGAATGAATGTAAAGTAATACCTCCAATATTTACAGCTGCTAACCCTGTTGAAGCCGTAACTGCAACTTCACCTTCATTATTGTATAGTTCTTTTAAAGTTTTAATCATACTCTTTAAAAGCACAGATTTTCCTGTACCTGCAGAACCTGTATAGAACAAAGATTTACCTCTTTTAACCAATTCAATAACATTTTGTTGTTCTTCACTCAATATCACCGTTTGAACAACTTTTGGTGGTTTAGAATGAGTCGACATCGATCGAGATTGATCTAAAGAGTTTATAGTGGCCCTTTGTGTCATAAGGAATATCTGAGCGTTTGGTTGTTTAGTACGTTTTATTAGAGATGAAACTGTTTTCGTTGAGCTTTTTTTCTGTGGTGGCATTGGCATCCGTAAAGGTTTAACCTGTTTCAACTTTTCAATAACTTCTCTCATGGTTTCAATCTTAGATTTTGGTGTTTCAATCGTTCCTGTATTCTTGTTTGGTGAGAATTTTTCATCATACGACTTCATAGCTGGATATAGAGAGCCTGTCATCTGTGTAGATGTGTCAACTGGTTGTGTGTTGTTCTCATTCACCGCTTTGAGCGGCTCCCTTGGATAAAATACACTTGGATTCACAATTGATGGAGTTGCTTCTGGCATTGCTGGTTCTATTTTAATAGATCTGTTCAATCGAGGGTAGAGAGTCTCTGTTCTGTGGTAAGCAGGGGATGATGACTCTGGAGCAGATATTGAGATTGAGCTGATATGTTGTTTGTCCTGAGATATTTCAATCGAAGTATCAGGAACAGCAAACTTAGTCTTCTCTTCCTCCACCAAAACGTTTTCAAATGATAAGGAAGACTTTGCCTTGAGCTTCTTCTGTGAACTCAAGTCACTGTCCCAACCCTGTGACATGTCGCTATCGAAATCATCCTCAAACTGACGATTACGTTCAACAGCTGGTTTCATGGGAGGCCTGGAGGGCTTCGTGGGGCTCGACAGCATCACCAGGTCAGCTTCATCTTCTGATATGAAGTCAAACGAGTCAGAAGATTGGGCAAAGACCAGCAGATCCGCATGGTCCACTTTCTTCATCGTGCGCACTCGTACCTTGGGTAGAAAGGTGAGTGTGCGCAGCAGTGTTGTCATACAGCGGTCCGTCTCTTCTCTTCGCTTAGCTCTGTCTTCTTGCAGTCGCCCTTGTTGGTTACCTCAAACTGCTTCGAAAAGACGCGAAAAGAACTGGCAGTAGTCTCTGCTTTTAAGTACACCCGCCGTGTTGTCTGCCCGTGTTTTGGTTTCGTTTTGAGATGGCAAAATACTACAATTTGATCTTGAAAGACGCGAAATTGTGCATTTTTTGATGCAAATATGATACATCACCAAAACTCTCGCGTTATAGCAGTACTGGAATACAGAACTATGACTATGGAACTAGCTTGGAAGAAGATAAAAGTCAATAGGGCAGAGTTATCTCTTGCCAAAGTGTTAAGATGTGGACAGGCCTTTCGGTGAGTATCTCGATGATCATTTTGAAAGAGAGAAACAAAAGAAACGACATATACATTAGGAGTAGATGAACTAACTCTCAATAGCTGGAAGAACATAAACCATGTATGGTCCTGTTCAATAGGTAATAATGCAGTTTTCCTCAAACAGATCGATGATGAACTTCACTACGCATCTCTTCCTCCGAAGTCGGATCTCACATCTATAATAAAGGACTATTTCAACTTGCATATCAACGTGCAAGATCTTTACACACAGTGGTCAATGGATGATCCCGTATTTAAGAAAACGGCTATAGGGTTTGAAGGTGTTAGGATGCTTCGACAAGAACCATGGGAAAATCTGATCTCTTTCATCTGTTCGTCAAATAACAACGTCAAGAGAATAAGTCAAATGTGTAACAACTTATCTGAACAGTTTGGAGATTTCATCGTCGAGTTCAACGGTATTAAGTACTACACTTTTCCTAGACCTGAGAAACTCGCAGGTCCAGAGGTGGAACAGCGTCTTAGGGATCTTAGTTTTGGATATAGAGCAAAGTACATCAACAGAACAGCCCAAATGGTTGTAGAATCAAAACAAGATTTATTCGAGATCAGGGATTTACCATATGAAGAAGCACATGCCGAACTGGTCAAATTTGTTGGAGTTGGGCCTAAAGTTGCAGATTGCATATGTCTCATGTCTATGGATAAGCACGATGCTATCCCTGTGGATACCCACGTCTACCAGATTGCCAAAAGGGACTACAAACTGTCGTCAAAGGGAGACTCTGTCACGTCAAAGACCTATGAGCTCGTCCGTAAGTTCTTTGTGGATAAATGGGGTCCTTATGCTGGCTGGGCTCAAAGTGTTATGTTTGCAGCCGATCTAAAAGATTTGGAGAACGGAGTCAACCAATTTGAAACTCAATCAGTTGAGATAAAGAAGGAGACAACCACTAAAAGGGTGAAGAGTGAAAGTCTGGAGGAAAAAGTTATAGAAATAAAGAAAGAGGAAATCAATTTGGTGAGATCTGATAGACGTCGCAAAAGAGTTAAAACTACAGCATGATAGATATAGGTCAAACATTAAATAATTCGTTTATTTCAAACTGTATTTGCTCGTTAAAGCCTTCAATAACGATGCTAATTTGTTGCTTATATACATGCTATATTCGCCCTCTCCATATCTATTTATTTTACTTAATCCTCCAACAACTTGTTGAGGTACGTCTGGATGGTCTCGATCTCTTCGTATCTATCAACACTGACGCCATTCTGTCTCATCTCTAGCACTGCGTCTATACTCTCGTTGATACTTTCGGTCGTTGGTTCGGCATGGAAGATCACAAGAGCTTCACCGGCATCCGTCACTGGTGTCAACTCCGGATAAGCTGTGTGATCTGATGCATAACGTTCTAGCTTCAAGTTTGAGATGAACTTTATACCCTTGATAAAGTTTTTGTCAACCTTGTTCTCGTCGATCACCTCACTTATACCAAACATGGCATATTGTAAACGTTTGAGAGCCTCTTGAACATCGCTGTCCTCTTCTTTTGAGGCATCCAAGTAATATTGTTTGAAATCTTCGAGAAGTGTGGCTTCCTCGTTCGAAAACACTTCTCTGGCATTCTCCTGAGCATGTGCACGCTCACTCAGTACGTGTCTGATTCTCCACATGGTTTCACGGACTCTATCACTTGCACTCATAAACTGTGAATCTGGTTGGTCAATCTCCGCTTGAAGCACTTGGATCTCTCTTGCAAGAATGTTTCTCTCTTTCAAACAGGTGTACCAAAGACTATGTAGGTCATCAAAGCTCTTACGTCTCAGTTCTGGGATTGTCCATGGTCTTCCGGCATTATCGATCTCTTCGTAGGATCTAAGATACTTTTTATCGTGGAAGAACTGCCACAGTGGATGGTCATCATTCACTTCAAAGTTCTTTGCTGTTGGAGCGATTGGTGGTCTGATTTTGAGAGGTGGTGGTTTGGCCCTTACAAGGCACTTGGCCGTGCTATGTAGCGCTCTCTTGTGTACGAGTGGAAGCATTGTGGAGAGGTGGTGGTTGGAGCGTGTTGAGCTATACTTCATCGTCTCCAAACTGAAGCTCTGATATTTCAACGTTGATTTTTTTTTCAGCGGGCTTGATCAGAAATAATAAATACCGGCCAGTGCTCACAACCCCTTTGACCGTTAAATTGCCTTAAGGAAAACCATGAAAACATCACCAAGTCAGAGACTGAAAGCTGTTTATATAGCAGCTAATTGTTCCCAGGCTGCTACCCATCAATGTCCACTTCCTCCACAGAACCACTCGATCTCATTAGGCTTCTGCTCGACGAGCAGGTCATCGTCAAACTTCGTGGCGCCAGGGAGATCTCAGGAAGACTGCAAGTAAGTGTTTTCTGTTTTGGCTTGCGTCCAATTACTATAATCGTTGTACTAACATCTCCATAAACAGGCATACGACTCACACTGTAACATCGTACTTAGTGATGCGGTAGAAACAATATATGACTCAGATGACTCAGAGGGTCTTAAGGTATGTGATATTATATGTCCAACGTCTACATTTGACATTATACTAACAAATATACAGTCCACAACAAAGAACTCGGAGATTATATTCGTGAGAGGTGACTCTGTTATTCTCGTGAGTGCACCACCAGAGCAATAGAGATGCTATTTCTTTAGAGGAACTTTCCACCAACTTATCTACTTCTGTTTTTAATGAATTGAAATGATGTATTAATTTTCTGTTTTTCAAGAAGAAGCTACGTCCTATGTAAGACTCCTAAATGTTTATGTATCTCTGCTCAAATACTGTTACGTCTTTGAATCAAAGGCGCATGCTTTTCTTTCAAGATGTCGGCCCCTGCAATCTTTGGCAGCATTTGACTGTCCAGAAGGTCTTTGATCACCATATGACCATACACCGCACCAACGTTGTAAATTTCATCAAACTTACCAAAGTCTAATGTAGCGTAATGTTCAATAGGTGGACGAAGATAAATAACACCTGGTGTATTCTTGGCTCTCTCCAATGCATTCACAGAAGCGACATAACAAAGACGGAGTTGAATCTCTGACATTGCTGGGACATTAGGATACGATGAGAACGGGTTCCATCTGTTTAAGAAATTCCAAGCACCACTCAGAGAATCACCGTACATCATGGGAGTACGATCATCCACAGATCCAACATCAACAGCAAAGATAATTGAAGCACCACGTTTCTTCATCTCCTCCACTGGAAGGTTATCAACATAACCTCCATCGAGCAGCATTGAACCATTGTATGTCATAGGTGGTAGAAGCCCTGCAAGAGACATCGATGCTCTTATGAATCTCCACGCATATCCAGATGTATGGATCTCCATACAGGAGTTGGTGATATTTGTAGAGTTGCAGTAGTATTGAATCCAGAAGTCTTCGATTCTAGTATCACCAAAGCTTTTCCAGATACCTCTATTGAACTCATGACCCGTCGTATAAGCTGTAATTGGGATCGTCAAATCACTGAGCATTCTCCAAAATGAGCCAACACGACCAGCAAACTTCTTAGCTCTACCGTATATCGGAACTAGATCGTACTCCATTGCATATAGCCCACCAACAAATGAACCGATCGACGTACCTCCAATTATATCAATCGGAATTCCATTCTCTTGAAGTGCCCTCAGAACACCAAGGTGACTGAATCCACGTGCTCCACCACCACCAAGCACTACACCAACAGCTTGGCCTGAAAGGATTCTCGCTAATCTCATAAAGTCGTTCTTGTAAGGAAGAGAAGATGTATAATACTTCTTATGCTTGAAATATTTTAATGTAAGATTTTCAACTTTAGTTCTGATGTTATCTGCAAAAGTCATCTGGGCACTCGGTACTGTTATCTCATCAGCCTTGTAGTTCAGCTGAACATGATGATGTGAGTGGACCCAGATTCTGTGCTTCAGCCATTTATCTGTGAGACCAGGTGTAACAGATTTCTCAGGGTGTAACAAAATCAGCTCTGTTCTTGCACTTGTTCTAGATTTCAGCAAAAGTCTTTCATAGTCTCCAACATCAGGACTGGCAAGTGCATCTGCCAATAATAGAATACAATCGCCCTGTTGGATGCAGGTGTTAGTCCAAGAAGAGTTGACTGAAGTGTCAGCAATGTACACCACAATCTCATATCTTTCTTCAAGATCAGAAAAGAATCCAGATTGACGAAGAGTAGAGAGCTTATCAAAAGCATATTTACCGAGATGAGATAAAGTTGATGCTTGATCCAAACCGATAACAGAAACGTTGACACTTTTAAAAGCCTGGACTAACTTAGAGGCAAAGTCAGCAACTGGTAGCCCTCTTGTTGCTGGCAGAACAGTGATTGTTTTGTAGTTTTTCTCTCTAGTGATTATATTTGAGGTTGATGGAACACTCAAGTTAGTCAAAGGTGTCTGTTCCTTGACAGTATTAGCAACTATTCTAGAGACTTTTACCATGATTGCAGGACTTTCAAGGCATAAAATCTCAAAAAGAGTTCTAGGTATTCTGGCTGTCTCTGAGTCTCTGACTGCCACGTAAGTACTAGAACGCTTTGCTGCGGTTAAGACTTCAACTTCACCGAAACTTTCACCCTGACTATACTCTCTTAGGATCTTGATTTCTTTCGTCACTGGGTCCTCGTGTATTGATCTCAATCGACCACTCAAAATGATATATATACCATTAGCAGTGGTACCTTGTTTTGATAGAGTCTCGCCAGCATCTAATTGGACCCATTCTAAGGCAGAATCTAGTTTCAAAACCTTTGGTGTCAAAGAATTCACGAGCGATTTGGCAATTGTCAGATATATCATAAAGTATTTCTCACATAGTTTCTCAAGATCTTTATCAGAGCAATAGCCAATGATCGTATCAGTTTTAGCTCTCACGGTGACAAATGACTTATATCCAATGAGCGCACCAAGATACCCTGCCATCCCACCTGGAACAACGTCATACACAAGATGCTCAACACCGCTGATTGCATCTTTATAGCTCACCTCCAGAGATCCACTGACAACGTAGTACAGCCCGTCAGTCTTGGAGTTCTGTTCAATCAATGTAGTGCCTGCAGAGTATTTCTGGATACCAATAATATCTGCAAAATCATTCTTTGCACCATGGAAATCGACTTGTTCATTTGAATAATCTTCTAATCCATTTGAGCTTGTTCTTGAGAAAGTTCTGCTTTTCGTACGAATTGATTGACCCTCCAGTGATGGGATAGTTGTAAAAAGCCCAAAGCTTTCTAATCCAGGGCTGTTCAACGTACTTGACGTTGTTGTACTTCCACGTTTAGGGACCAATGAATCCTCGTCAATCCCCAAGAAAGAGAACATGCCTTCCACCAAAGCTATTCTCCAAGCACGTTCTTCTGTCTCTTCTTCCCCACTGAATGGTCTATTTCTGAGCTCAGTATGGACCAGTTTTTCCAATGAAATCTCATTTCTAGAAAGAGGAACACTTGAGAGCAAATCACCTGGGTTGAAAGAGTCCCTGGACTCTAGGACAACATGACGGGATCCATTCCGTAACAATGGAGGGTACAGCTGTCTTTTTGTAGATGTTTGCGTTCTCATAGAACCAGATGAGTGTTCGCTTCTTCTTGGAGCCATTTGCTTTTGCGATTGATCTCTACCTCTCTCTGGAGGGTCTGTTGTATCACTGTTAGCCCTTTTGACAAGTCCCTCGTATAGATAAGATGGAAGATCGAGATGTGATTCTTGATTCAACTTTTTTTCAGTTTCAAACAGTTCTTTAGTGAGTCCAAGGTAATTATGAGCAGTTTGAAACGTGACTCTGTAAAGTCTTGTGAGGATCATCTGTACGATATGAGAAGATGCTCTAGGATGCTTTCTTTTGAGCCTTTGGAAGGCATCGGCTGGGATAATGGCCAGCGTTGAGTCTCTTGTTGCTCTTGCGACGATTGCAGGTGTCTCTGAGAACGTTAGAGCAGGCCCATCAAGGTTGAGCGGTGCAATGTCTTCCGTTCTTGTAATTATGAGAGACTTATCAGAGAGACGATTAAGAAGCGCCGGCGAGCTCATTCCTCGTGAAGATGATGAGTCCTCATTTGTAAACAGTGTCAAGATGTTCACTAACGAAGACAACGGATTCCCTGTCTTTATCTCGTTCAGAAGCTGATACCTCTGATCATTCAATGTCAGAGTTTCGCCCCCGAAGTCATCATCTATCAATGTTCCTGATTCCTTGTTCTCAATTTTGGTGAATATCTGAACATTACCCTCAACAACGATCGCAAATCCCAAATCATCGTCGAGATCGAACACTTCATTGGCCTCTAGTTTCTGTGTACGCATATTCCTGGTCAATTCATTGAAGACAGGCTTCTCTAAATAACCAAAGATCTTGATGGCTATTAAAAACTCATCAAGATAACTTCCGAACCTCTTTTGATCATGCTCACGTGGGCCTATGAATCTATCAACAGGTGGGGCCTCTCTTCTCTCGTCTACGGACTTTGAATATCCCGTCAATGTCTTGTATCGCACGAACAGAAGAGCCGATATGAAAATTAGCCCACATATGAGCAATATTGACGAGAAATGAAGCGTAAAGTTGAATTGCATACTTAAAAGCCTGAATATTACCTTGGGTACCAGTAACAACACCTTGTTTAGGATTCGCACCAAAAACTTGGAGATACTCCATACGAAGTTGGAGGTACCTCTTTCTGGAAGGATGATGTATGTTGCATCATCAGCATACTCAAGCGTCATGGGGAGAGTATCCATTTCTACTGAGACGTGATCCTGTTGAGCTGCTGTATTAAATGGCTGGGTATGTTCTGATTTTGATAGTTTAAGCAGCAAGATCCCCGTATCGAATTACCGATTATGTCAAATTTCGCCCTATACTTTTGAGGGCCAAACGGTTAGGGAAGATTTTACTAGAAAGTTCTGCAGAGAGCAGTCCGCGCATTGAAGATAATTATAGCATTACTCGATCTCGATTATACATCTCTGTGAATATTATTGTGGGTAACGTCACGTCCATCTGCTCTCCTAGTGAGCTTCGAGTTCAATAGGAATCTACGTGTCTGACCGGTTTTATCATGCTATATATTGATGTTTCGTTTTCATTGGCTTTTTGCTATATCATTTTAGTAGATTTTCTTCTTCTCATCAATGGACAATTCACCGGCACCAGTGTTAACAACCAAGAGCAATCCACCGATGATTGATAAAGTTTGGAAGAATTCATATCTCTTGTAGTCCTTCTTGGCCTCAGTTGCAGCCATCCAATAGGAATTTTGAGTGAAGTTGTAGAAAGTGAGCAAAGTGATTAAGATCACGGATGCAAACTTGGTCTTATAACCTGCAGCGATGGATGCAATACCGACAAAAGTGATGATGACTGTTAACCAACTCTTTGTTGCAGCAAATGAGAAAAACATTAATACGAGCATGACTCTGCCTGCCAACAATACGTAGTTTTTGTGGCTACTGTTAGAGTTGAGTTCAGGTAAACCAGCAAATCTACTCTTCTCCTTGACTAGAGTATCACTTAGTGCGATCAACAGACCACCCATGAGAGAAACGTTTCTGAGAATGAAGTTTGAGGCAATGAAGAGGCCATACATGAACCCTTGGACGATAAGCACTCCGATCAATCCAGCTGAGGCATAAAGCTGGTGTTTTTTCATGACGATCAAAGTGGATGAGGCAAGCATAGTAACCACACACAAGAACAAAAGAATGTGGACGAGGTAGTATGGGATATGTCTGTAGTTCCAAAGGTAGAAGACTTGGTCAGACCATTGTGTGATGATTCTCAAAGAGTCCTCATAGAACGTGGCAACAATGAGGAATCTACCGATTTGTGGAATATAGGGTTGGATGCTTTGTAAGGCTGGATGGTCCACCAAGTTCTCAACTTTCTTCGAATACACGTCGAATTGGTGTTTCCAGTCCGTTCCCTGTTGTGAGAAGTGTTGAGACTGTGTGTTGTACTGGTTGGAAGTTGGGATCTGATTGAATTTGGTTCCTCTGAATGACATGACGGGTCAACTGTTGTGATTTCTGTTTTGATGGTCGACGATCTGATCCGATAAAAGCTGTGCGCTGTACTCAAATACAACAGTCGGATAGATGTTTGTGATGGGCTGGAATCAGATGCTATGAGAGTGCGTTTAGTGACAACCAAGCTCTCAATTGATGTTGTAGCGCTGTTTTGTAGATCACTTTCCTATAGCGGACAACGTTGTTTAGTAGCGTTCGGTTATTTTTTGAACAATTAATGGTCTGCTATATTTGTGAACAGCGGCTAGCACGACGGTGGTTCCAAATTTCAGTCAACAAGCTTGATCCAGTTGTATAATTATTGAGCTAGGTGCCACCCAACCAACGATCTAAAACGTGTTCGCGGTTTATCGAAGCCTGTTACCCTGCGTGGCCTGTAATTACCCTGCGCACGCTGCCAAACCACCAAGAAGCAGACGCCAGCTGATATTCCATGACTATATTTTTCATGGGCAATTTATATGAGGTCCAGCTCCGAATCATTGGCTACACAAAGGGTAAGGTTTCTACACAAGCTTTTGATTTGGTTAAGGAAGTTGGTCAATTCGATTTGATCATTGAATGTGTCTGTTCAAAGGACTTCTTCCCAATCATCAACAAGGTTTTGAAGCCCAAGTCTGAGAACTCTAGTTACGTCCTTATCATTGGTGATAACGTGGCTGATTACAACCGTGGTTTCACCAAGCTGATCTCCTTCAGCGTGATCAAGAGGTCCATCCTTCCAGAATCTTTCAGCTATACCATGAGCAACGTTGATGTTGGTACTTGGTTCGACAAGTCCGTTAAGCACTTCGAGCAGGGTGTTCTTGTTGGAGAACTACGAAACCGTTATCAAGAAGACCATTGACCACAGGGCTCAAGGTAAGGTTGTAATCAAGACTGCTGATTCGGATTAAATCAATACAGAGGTCAATTGATTATAACATAAACAATAATATTCAGAGATCAATAACTACAGTATTACTTCTTCTTCTTCTTTAACACATTTTTTTTATTATCTACTGCATGCCTTAATTTAAAAACAAAAAATTGCGAAAATTATTTTTATTTGACCGGTGCAGATCAGCTAAGATCTCAACCCGACTTTACTTTCTTTAAACATAAATATTTTACCAATACTTCGATATTGAATGAAGCCAAACAAAGCACAGTACAGTAGTATACCTAGAGTAGAGGATGATTCTAATATTGAGCCAGATTTCTCGAAATATTGCTTGTCTTGGAGTGATCGTAGCGCCAACGTAAATTTGTCTTCATTTTGCGAAATTGGATTCGGTGCACAAACCGTTTTTCAGAAATTCGCGAACAAATGGCGAAAAAATGAATCCAAAAATCAACGGTACACTGCTATTATACTGTCAAGCGCTGCGTCTCTTAATTCCGTTATGCTCATATTTATAAGGCCGCAGTGTCATATTGTCAGATTCTTATAACAAAGAGCAGTTATACCGGCGTGCGCCCAGGTCTGATCAATATGGCAGATCACTAGTAGAGATGTTTTCTCCGAGTCTGATGTATTGATCTTTTAATATAGCCTGTACTGTTTTTGGAGTGACGTTTTCGGCCTCGCAGTGCAGAGCTGGTAATATAAGTAAACACTCTCAATATGGCATGAATTAGGAAAGGTAACTCAATTATATCTTATATCCAGCAGAAACAGCTAGTGCACATGATTTTATTTCCCTTTTACGTCTAGTTACTATATGCGTGAGTTACGCTTGAAAGCAGTTGGTGAATAATTTAAAGCTGTGATCCACTCCTATAAAGGGTATACAAATGATAATTACTGCAGCAGTTAGTACAGCTAGTAAAAATATACACGTCGACAATGCCAGTTTCAGCATGTTATTAGGACCCTAAATTATGGAAGATGTTAATTGATCATGACGTAATTGATGTTATATCTTGATCTGGGCCTTCTTCTTGTTAGCTGCTAGCGCAAGACGACGACGTCGTGATTGCAAATATCAATAAAGCCCATGAAGGCTCAGCTCATCCACGGCGCAGTGAATCTGGGTATGAGTCGACGTTATATCTGATCCTGACGATAATAATATAAATGATGATCAGCTAGACGTATGACCAATAAGAATGGTCAGAATAAATGTGTAGATAGCAAGATGCCTTTCTGATATTGTTCTTCTGGTAATTGAGGCACTGAAAGCTAGCTACTCGTTATCTTGCTAAAGAAGAATGAACTCGACTCAACGCTACTTCGTACCAGCAGCTCGTATTTGTCACGCAGTGAGCCCTATACTAGGTTTATCTCGGCCGTGCAGGGAAAGGGCAAGCTGAAAGCTGTGTTTTCACAGCCATTCTACTGTTATAGGCAAAAAAAAAAAAACTGTTATATTACTGAGGCCCGAACAGAGCTGCTGAAAATCATGCACTTTCTCGGGCGAGAGACGCGGAGACGTCGGTGTTAAAATTTGCCGCTGCCTCTTGTATCCTTTTCATACCAAGAAACATGTCTTTGAGATGGTATTGTGTGGCGTTTAACATTTTTCCGCCCCCTCGTAGTACAGTTTCGCTAGCAAAAAATGACAAATTATCGCTTTTAGCGTTAATATAGTACAGTTTTCAGTCAGGCAGCTGCAGCTTATAATTACTGGGTGACGTTTTCTCCATATAAAACTCATACTTAAAATATAACTGGCAGCTGCAGGAGCTGTCCGAATCGTCCCCTATCAATACAATTGTATTAAGTCGCAAGCTGTATTTTGTTTTCTCGCCCCAGGCTCTGCGCTTACAATTATTACAGCTTCGTTTTATATATAAAAGCCAGTGAGCAGCAGCTTCCAACATCTTCGCAAGACATCGAAATTCGGTTATTTCTCACACTGTAATAAGCATATCTGGCTACAAAGCTACTATTACATTAGAGCTGCAACTTCTGAAGCTCTTAGCATAGGGCATTTTAAGATCCACCTTCAGGAAGCTGGTAACTCAGAAAGATCTTGCTGGTTGGTGATCACTTGATTTCAAATCAGAGATTTTCGGTTGATTAGACAGGGTCTCTTCACACTACTGATCATCAGAAGTCAGAACAGATTGCAATAATAGCAATATATACATCGCATCTGGGCTAAGCTGAGCATCTGTATCTATCTATCTTCACTCATATAAAGAAAACACAAAAGTTATAGCATCATGGGATCTCCATCAGAGTTTGAAGATGAAGAGAAGCAACTGGTGCTTCAGAAACGTCTGTTGTCAAGGTTCCTTTCGAAAGATGTGCCTCCAGTACCAAGAGATGAAGATAGAAAGCTATACCCTTTCCCAATGTGGAACCCATTTTCACAGCTGCTCTTCTGGTGGCTCAATCCCATATTAAAAGTTGGTTATAAGAGAACACTAGAGGCGAATGACCTCTTCAAGATGGATGGATCAAATTCCATCAAAACCACATACCCACTCTTCGAACACCACCTGAGGACCATCCTAGAAAAAGATAGAGCAAAGGCATTGGCCAAAGATCCATCTTTAACTGAAGAACAACTCGAAGAACGTGAGTTTCCAAAAAACGCCATCATCACTGCATTATTTTACACTTTTAAATGGAGGTATCTCGTTGCAATCCTCTTCAAACTGCTATCGGATGTCGCTATCGTCCTTAACCCGCTCATTTCGAAAGCGCTGATCAACTTCGTCGGGAAAAAGACCTATAATCCAGACCTTCATGTCGGCCAAGGTGTCGGTTACGCCATTGGTGTTACATTCATGTTGGTTGCCAACGGTCTGCTTACAAACCACTTCTTGCACATGTCATTGACAGTCGGTGCCCAGTGTAAGGCTGTTTTGACGACTGCTGTGCTCCGAAAGGCGTTTAGAGCGGATGCAAAGTCCAGACACAAATTCTCCAGTGGTGCTGTCACGTCTTTGATGTCCACGGATCTTTCAAGAATCGACCTGGCCATAGGTTTCCAGCCTTTTGCCATCACCGTTCCTGTGCCTGTTGCTGTCGCCATTGGGCTGTTAATCCACAACATTGGTGTCTCTGCTTTAGCAGGTATCGCTGTGTTCCTACTTTCTTTGGTTGCTATTAGCATCAGCGCCAAATCGTTGCTTGGCTTGAGAAAGTCTGCTAATCCATTCACAGATGGAAGAATCTCCAAAATTCGTGAAATCTTACAGAATATGAAGATCATCAAGTTTTATTCATGGGAAGATGCTAATGAGGAGGCCGTCATTGCAGACAGAACAAAAGAGATGAGGATCATTCTCGTGATGCAATCCGTTAGAAATTTCCTATTGGCATTTGCCCTTTCTCTACCTTCTGTCATCTCAATGGTCGCATTCTTGGTGATGTACGGTTTATCTAGGGAGAAGACTCCTGGAAATATCTTCCCTTCTATCTCTTTATTCGGTGTTCTTGCACAACAAACGATGATGTTACCAATGGCACTTGCTACTGCTGCAGACGCTAGGATCGGATTGGAAAGATTGCGTCAATATATGCAATCAGGTGATTTGAAGGAGGGTGAAGAGGACCATCAGCATCCAGGTGAAAAGGATATCCAATTACCAGATGATGTTGCCATTCAAGTTACGGATGCATCATTTGAATGGGAGAAATTTGATGATGATGAAGAAGAAGATAATAGTGCTGACTCAAAGGTCTCTAAGCAATCAACGCATGAAAAGGAATCTGGAAAATCAGCTGCAACTTCAATCAGTGAGTCCAAGATGGAAGAATCCTCTGGAGATGGTGATGGTGAATACAAGAAATCCGTCTTTGAAGGTTTCCATGGCATCAATTTAACTGTGAAGAAGAAAGAGTTTGTTGTCATCACTGGTGCCATTGGTTCAGGTAAATCATCATTACTCGTGGCTCTTGCCGGTTTCATGAGTAAGACTTCTGGTCATCTTGCTTGCAATGGTTCTTTGTTACTCTGTGGTCAACCATGGGTTCAAAATGCTACTGTGAAGGACAACATTCTTTTTGGATGTGAGTACGATCAAAAGCGCTACAATGAGACCATACGTGTTTGTGCCCTCGAAGATGATTTGAAGATGTTCACCGCGGGTGATATGACAGAAATTGGTGAGCGTGGTATTACCTTGTCAGGTGGTCAAAAAGCTAGAATCAATTTGGCCAGATCCGTCTATGCTGATAAAGATATTGTTTTGTTTGACGATGTGCTTAGTGCTGTTGATGCGCGGGTTGGAAAACTTATCATTGACGAGTGTCTGAACGGTTTTCTTAAGGAAAAGACCAGAATCCTTGCTACTCATCAACTGAGTTTGATCGATAGTGCTGATCGTGTTATCTTCCTAAACGGAGATGGTACGCTTCACGTTGGTACTGTTAGTGAATTGCTTGAATCAAATGAAACTTTTGCCAAGTTGATGGAGTTTTCCAAGAAATCCGAAGAGGTCGATGAAGAGGAGGATGAAGTTGCTCAAGATTTGGAGGAGGAAGAGATCAAGCTTCAGGTAGCGTTGAGTAAGGGACCAGAACACACCGCACATGCAGGTGTTTTGGTTGAAAATGAAGAGAGAGCGGTCAACAGTATCGGCTGGGACGTGTACAAGTCATATATCAACGAAGGACGTGGTATGTTTGGTATATTTGCAGTTCCCTTTATTCTCATATTGGTGATTCTGGATACCTTCACGAGTATTTTCGTCAACGTTTGGCTTTCTTTCTGGATCAGTGCAAAATTTGATGGCCGTTCTGATGGATTCTACATTGGTATCTATGTTATGTTTGTTATTCTCAGTGTTGTTTCGGTGACTATTGAATTTGTTGTTATGGGTTATTTTTCTACAACTGCCGCTAAAGGATTGAATTTGAAAGCTGTCAAGAGAATGCTTCACACACCAATGCATTTCCTCGATGTTACACCAATGGGACGTATTTTGAATAGATTCACCAAAGATACTGATGTGTTAGATAATGAGATTGGTGATCAATTGAGAATGTTTGTTCATCCAACTGCATTTGTCATTGGTGTTATCATTCTGTGTATCATCTACTTGCCATGGTTTGCTCTGTGTATCCCACCTTTGGTTGTCGTTTTCACTGGTATTACCAATTTCTATCAAGCTTCGTCTCGTGAGATCAAGCGTCTTGAAGCTATTCAAAGATCATATGTCTACAACAACTTTAACGAAGTTTTGAACGGTATGACAACGTTGAAGGCATATAATGCCACTGGGACGTTTTTGGAAAAGAGTAACAGACTCGTTGACCGTATGAACGAGGCATATCTATTGGTCATTGCAAATCAAAGATGGATCTCTATTCATTTAGATCTGGTTTCATGTGCTCTTGTGCTTGTTGTTTCATTACTTTCTGTCTTTAGAGTTTTTGACATTAGTGCTGCCTCTGTCGGTCTGGTTGTTACCAATGTGTTACAACTTGGTGGTTTGATGTCTCTTATCATGAGAGCATATACTACTGTTGAGAATGAGATGAACTCTGTCGAGAGATTGTGTCATTATGCTAATGAATTGGAGCAAGAACGTCCTTATAGAATTAATGAGACTGTTCCTAGACCAACTTGGCCAGAAGAAGGTGTCATTGAATTTAACCATGCATCTATGAGATACAGAGAAGGTTTACCATTAGTTTTGAAGGATTTTACCGTGTCTATTTCCGGAGGTGAAAAGATTGGTATTTGTGGTAGAACAGGTGCTGGTAAGTCTACGATTATGAGTGCATTGTATAGACTCACTGAACTTGCTGAAGGTAGCATTGTCATTGATGGAATTGATATTTCTACACTGGGTATGTACGAGCTGAGATCTAAGCTATCCATCATTCCACAAGACCCTGTACTTTTCAAGGGAACAATAAGAAAGAATTTGGATCCATTTGGTCAAAGTGATGATGATCATCTTTGGGATGCAATGAGAAGAGCTGGATTAATTGAAAGTTCGGTATTATCTACTGTTAAGAATCAAGATAAAGAAGATGTCAACTTCCATAAGTTCCATCTTGATCAAAGTGTCGAAGACGATGGTGCCAATTTCTCTCTTGGTGAACGTCAATTGATTGCATTGGCTCGTGCATTGGTTCGTGATTCATCTATTTTGATCTTGGATGAAGCTACCTCGAGTGTTGACTATGAAACTGATTCAAAGATTCAAAGTACCATAGCAACAGAGTTTGCAGATTGTACTATTCTGTGTATTGCACATAGATTGAAGACCATCTTGTCGTATGATCGCATCTTGGTGTTGGAGAAAGGTGAAGTTGAAGAGTTTGATACTCCTCTTAACCTTTACCAAGGCAATGGTATTTTCAGACAGATGTGCGAACGTTCTGGTATCACGTTGGCTGATTTCAACAAATAATACGCTGGTTGGCAGCATGTAATGAGTAATATAAACGGTTTTTATAACTAAAGTAAAGGAATAATGATGTTTTTTTGTGATCGCTCTGTAGAGCTTGTAGTAGTTTATACTCATGACGCATCGCCATTTTGTGTGGGGGTGAAAGAAGTGGCAATTTTCGCTTAACAGAAAGAAAAAGAAAAATTGCATAATGCTGCGCGGACCGGTATCACGGGATAAATTTGTAATTATTGAACCTTTACGCTATTGGCAGAATGATTTCACTGCTGTTAGTCAAACACATAAGTAAGGCTTCCAGTGTGACTTGACAGTATATAAAGAGGGACTTATAGCAGCTTCACAATATAGCTGTTCCCTCAACCATGTTCATATCGAGATTTGCCAGACCCTCGCTGAGGGCTCCATCTGCTAGCCGTGGCCCGCTCCAGGCGTTCATGAGATCCCTGTTCATACAGACGGAAGACACACCAAACGACCAAGCACTCAAGTTTCTCCCGTCACAGATGATCCTGCCCGAGGGAGACACCATAGAGTACACCAGCGGCAGAGATGCTGCCCAGTCGCCGCTTGCTCGTCGTCTGTTTGCCGTTGACGGTGTCAAGACCGTGATGTTTGGAGGTAACTTCATCACGGTGGAGAAGCGTCCGAACTTTAGTTGGATGTTGATAAAGCCGGAGGTCTTCTCAATACTGACTGAGAGTCTGACGAGCGGAGAGCCTTTGTTTGATGAGAGTGAGCTTCCAAAGGACACTGCATATGACGAGGATGATGACGATGTGGTGTCCATGATCAAGGAGCTCATCTTCACGAGAATCAGACCTGCAATCCAAGAGGACGGTGGTGATATCGAGTTCGTCAACTTCGAAGAGGAGACAGGAACTGTGTGGCTGAAGCTCATGGGTGCATGTCGTAGTTGTGACTCTTCCAGTGTCACCTTGAAGAACGGCATTGAGTCGATGCTGAAGCACTACATCGAAGAAGTGGAAAACGTTGAGCAGTTCGACGAAGAATTGGAAGATCCTCTAGAGTCTATAAAGATGGCCAGAAGCCAGCAGGAAACACCTCCACCTCCGTCTCTTTAGTAATTGGAGACTCGCAGCACGTACCATGACATGACAAATGAACGTTTAACGACCATGAGGACACCGATGTCCTGCTTATTTATTTATGATCCATATATATCACTATCATTACAAGAAGCTTACATCGTAGTGCTTGTATTGAATCACTGACAAGATTCATAATTCATTGATTGTCATATCATACATTCCAAAACCATGCGCTATATACAAGAGCCTTTGTCTGTTTTCTTTTGTGAAAGGCTAGATGTGTGTTAGCAATATATAATTTCTTCAATTCATCACTCATTGATATCATTACCGTGCTATATGCTCAACTGTTCTAGTTGCTCTTTTAAAGTATGTTCATTAGACCAATCGTTTATCATGTCAAGCCATGTATCTCCATTATTCTCAACGTCTCCATAGTTTTGTAATAACCTTTCCAATATTTCATCTGATTTCGAGTCATCCTTACCATATTTCTGTAACTGTGGTATGATTAGCTGTTCCAATATCAGACTTCTCTTCTCTTCATCCGTACTTGCATTTGATACACCAGCACTCAATTGGATGATAATATCATTAACATTACGGTTGTTATTATTATTATTATCTTGAGCATTACCGTACTGATCAACTCTTTGGAACTGTCTCGGTTTCTGATCCTGATAGTTCTGTTGTGGTGAGAATCTTTTTCCCTTATAGCCGTTCACATTAACGTTGTTATTATTACCGCTGTACTTCATGTATGGAACATATTGGTTGCCGTACTGGAACTGTGTTTGAGGAACACTTGGTGGCAGTTGAGAAGGATAGAAGAATTGATAGTTCTGGAATCCATTATTCTGGGCTTTGAACCCATTTTTATTCATATGACCATTATTACTGCTGTTATTGTTGTTGTTATGCTGAAAGTTATGATGATGACCATTGGTAGAGTTGTTCTTCGACCTTCTATCGTTTCTCTGAGCAAATGAAACATGGATCACTTGTCCATCAAGAACAGATCCATTCATTGCCACTAGTGCAGTAGATGCCTCCTGAACTGTCTTGAAGCAAACAAATCCAAATCCACGTGATGATCCATCTTCTGCTGTCATGATCTTTGCAGAGATAATGACACCGAATCTTGCAAAGAACTCGTACAGAGCATTGTCGTCAATTGCTTGGGCCAAGTTTTTAACGTAGAGATTTGATTCTTGTTGATTTGGCCCAGGAAGCGGTAAGAACTGCTGCTGTTGCTGCTGTTGTTGTTGTTGTCCTGTACTCTGTTGTTCCTGTGCTATGCTATGCATAGACAGTGGTATCTGTTGACGAGGTGAAGTTGCAATGTTCACAGTTGCTTGTTGATCTGAGGCTATTGGGATCTGAATAGGCATTTGCATGACTGAGGATAACGACGGTAATGGAGACTGCGGAATGATCAGTGGCATAGATCTTGGAGGAGAAGCCGAGGAAGCAACGCTCAGAGGAACGATAGGAGAAGGTATCTGTCTCTGAATAAAGCTCTGGTTTATGTTCATATTTTGGATGCCGTGGGTATGCGGTGAAGAATGTCTTCTTTCATCACGACGTTGAGCCCTCGAGACAAACAGTGGAACTCCTTCTTCCAACTCTTTGCCGTTAAGTGCAGCTATTGCTGCTTGTGCAGATTCATGTGTCTTGAAACCAATGAATCCAAACTTTCGATGCTTTGGTTGATCTGTTTGCTCAACTGGGGAAGGGGAATGCTTCTCATCTTCAACTTTCACCTTCTCCTTTTCCTGGCTGATAATTGCATCCTCAGAACTGTTCTCTTCAGCCTTGTGTTCCTTTGGAGGAGGCGTTGATGTGTTCGATGCCGAAGCCGACTTGGATCTCGAAGTACGATGTTCCTTTATCTCCGGGATCAAAATGGATACAATCTCACCAAAGGGCTCAAAGAGAGATCTCAACTTCTCTTCAACTTTATCAGTCGCTATGGAATCAGGGATATTTTTGATAAAGAGATTGGTAAAATGAAGTTTCTCAAAGTCCAATATCTCGAGTCTTTCTCTCTTGGAGATATGATGGTTTATATAGAGTTGTGATCCATTCACCAATAACCCGTTGAGCTTTTCAATTGCCTCATCGGCAGCATTACCATCCAAATAGTTCACAAAGCCATATCCTCTGGATCTCCCGAATTCATCAGTGACTATCTTACAGGAGATGATTTGTCCGAATGGTCCAAAGAGTTGGTGTAGATCTTGGACGTTAATATCTGGGCTAAGACCTCTAACATATATATTTCCCGGATGCGTCAATGTGTCATAGTCCAACGATATATTCCAGTTGTTACCTGTAACGTTGTCATTCAAGAGTTGGACAAGTTTCTGTGCCTCTTCTTTCTGGATGAATTTGATCTTAAGTGTGAGATCTGTAGCTTCTAAAACTTGATAGTTATCAAAGTTCAGCTCTGCTTGTTGAAGAGCCTGTGATAGTTCGGCACTCTTCAACTCAATCTCGCCTGAGTCGGATGTATCTGTGCGATCTTTGTTGATATCCTCCGTAGATATAGAAACACTATCCACGTTGTTCCTAGTATTTGATGTGTATTTCTTTTCTACCGTCACAACACAGTTTGAATATAACGGAGAATGGAAATGCTGTAAATGGTCTTCTGGTGTAGTCATCTTGAACAGGAGTGGGTGTATGATTATTGCTGCTCGTGTTCCGTTTAAATGTGACAGCTGATGTGAGAGTTACGAATATGGAGAAATCGGGATGTGATATATGAAAGCGGCTTTCCAGAACTTGGAAGGAACAACACGCAGATCTGAGATGTGATGGATCAAAGATGATGAAGACGATACCCGAGATCAACTCAGATTTTACCAATTAGACGTCTTATATGGCCTTGGGTTTTGATACCTGGTCAGAAAGAATAGAAAAGTTGTACTGAATCCACAGCTGGGTCACAATTGCTGGATTATAAAGCTGACAACTGGAGAAGAATCAGAGGACTAAATCACAAGAATGGTGTACCCTCACTCTTGTTCGTTGCCTTCGAATATGTGCCCTAGTTTTGTGACAGAGTTACAAAGGATCAGAAGAAGAAAGTGGAAAGAATCAAGAAGAAGAGGAAAGATGACGAGGGAAGAGTAATAAATAAAACCAACCGATGGAATACCGGCTATTGGATTGTACTTTTCCAAGCTGCTGCTTCTGCTGCTGCTGCTAGTATATAAAAAAGTATTATATGCGGGACGGCTTAGGAATTAATATGGCCCTATATTTATGTACGGAATTAAGTTAATGTACGCGGGGTGGGCTTGGGAAGACACTCACACATGAGCTGTGGGCGACGTCATAAAAGTAATATTCAACTGGGTAGGCAGAGACCACCCAGCTAGGGGGTCTGGAAGTTATTATCAGCATAATATTCAGCTAGCTAATGTGGAGGCCGAAGGGAATAATAATTAGCTGGTGAGTAATTATATTTTGAGGGTCCAGTGAACGAGCGGAGCAGCAGCTCGTGATCCTAGATTAACGGATGCTAATGATTGGTCAACCGATGCACTGCTGTGCTTCCTTCTGGGTGTAATTATATAACGCGAAGAGGATATAATAAGTACGCAATGCTGATTGCAATATGAAACTGTACAGCGACGTATCATATATATTTTATACGCCAGCTCTAATTCAAGCCGGTGACCAGATCGATCAACGGGATCTGAATAAACGAGGTATAGATGGCGATAGCAGCTAGCTACCTACTTCCAAAAATACGTCAAAGGCTACGGAGAAACCTTGATGGTTATAAAGTAATTTATTTGCCGTCCAGGTCTTTCTGGATTGAGTCAACACTAGTCAACATAGATGTTGAAGTATGAGTGTCCTCGTTAGATCACGATACGACGCTACCTTCTGGCCAAGTCTATGATTATGACCTGAACGACTTGATCTATTATTATCCAATAGCAAGAGATCTGTTTAAATTTTTCAACGTTCCTAGTAGAACCGTTGACGATCTAGTGGAAATGTTAAACACCTCCTTGTAATTTCTTACACAGCTTGGCTTGATCTACAAGTAGCTCATGCGTCATAGCTTATACCATTTTTGAAGTGGCACAGCTCACCCTGCCCACCACGGACGGATGCCTTTTTTTTTTTTTTTTCCTATAGTGTAATTATATGAGCAGCAGCAGCTTGTGGCAAAGGAGGAAAGAGGAAGCTATATCGAGGCCTTACGTCGTCGGTGTAATTCGATAAGCTGGGATCAGAAGCCACTGGCGCTGGACGGGATTTTTTTCTCCGGCTTGCTTAACAGGCACGTAATGTATACGTCACACCCAGTTGGCACCAATTACTGGCTCAAACTCCACCGGCCATTTGCACCGTATGCTGGACGTGTTAGCTGCTGTTGGCCAAAATTCGTGGTTGAAAGGGAAATTCGGAAACAAATATCGTGAAGCCTCGGGACCGGGAGCCGGGTTGTAATGATGAATTCTTTTATATACGTTGTTCGCTAGTGAGGGACAAGCCACGGTCATAGCAGCTACAACCGTCGACGACGTGCAGTCGTTTACCATTCTGTGTAACTAATAAATACACCGGGAGAAACGATTGTTTGATGTCTCATGCAGGCCCCCGCTTGCTAACTAAGATGAAGTTATAATAGTATTGGCAGTACAAGCTCAGACATGAGAGATCCGAAATATATCAAAAAGGAGAAAAAAAAATCATGGGTTTTGGCCGACAGTCAAGCTCTGATCAGTAAATTGAACTGGTTCACCACGGAGTAGCGATAACTCGGCCGATACAGTCCGTGCAGCTTCATTCTATATTTTTTGAATCATGATTCATAGCCATTAACTAAATAGCACTACTGACCAAGCTTCTCAGTCTTGACCGATCTCTTCGATCTATCATCAACTTATCAGCGATTAACGTTACAGCTGGCCAATGACCATCATTAATTATCATCGTGGACTCTGCACTCGTACTCAATTGAAAACCGCATGAGCTCATGTTCGATATACATTGTACAATTAGTGGCCACATATGTTGTACTGTGTACAATATAGCTGACAGATGCTTAGCCTAACCGGTTGTGATCACTTTAATATTCATCAAAATATAATAATTATATGCCTCACTTTTTGTACGAGCTGAGATGTCGCCGTCATTTAAACTTCAGCCGATACCGTACGGCGCACGTCTTGCATGAATAGGATATTTCGAAAAAAACAAAATCTAAAACGTCTAGAAATTTTACTGTAAGCCTATTTATGACTGGCGTTGAAAATTCAAGTATCGTACTCATGTGTATATTTAGTGTTGAAAAGCTCCAGCTATTCCTTAGTTCTTATGTCTAAACTTTATCATGAAATCAGTATGGTAGATTGATACCCTAGGGACAAATCGGTGGATCCCCTTTCGTACGAGCCAGCTGCTGGGTTATTACTTATAATTATATCGACGCGTCTTGCGAACGGAGGTTAGAACCTTATACTTTTGCCCCAGGCGCAGCACTTATAGCTGACTGGCGATTCTCCCAAGCTGCTACGTCAAATTAATATAAATTGACGTTCAACAGCTAGTGCTATATAAGACCTTCAAACATCAACGCCGGCATGTACATACAAGATACGCCATTAATATATTCTGATCAACAGCTGCCATATTTATACTCATGAGCTATGAAAATTACCATGAGTCGCTCATGGTTCTATAAGATCATGGTATTCAAGACCTGTAAATTACGCGGTATGATTCTTAGCGCCATAATGTGATACAGTCATGCATAGCGATACATTCATCCTCTAACAATAAAACGTCCAGACAAAGTTCCTAACAACTACACATAGCAATAGGCCTAAGATGACACTTTAAAATTATACAAACCCATAAAAAACACCCAACAACGAACATCCGTGGTTTCCCCTTGAGTTAAAATCAAACATTCAACACCATTGATCTATCTTTACTCATCTGTTAACCAACCTCATATGGATGCTGAAAAAAAACAATATGTGGAATCAGAAGAAAGACGTTTCAACATATATGAAGATAATGTAAAGTGTAGCAATTGAAATTCCTAATCCTCAACGTCATTGCTAAGAAAACAAAATTTTCTGAACAGTCATATGAACACAGCAAAGAATATGAATATTCCACGTGTAAATTCAAACAACATGTAAAACTGGGTATAAATAAAACAGTGAGCACAATAATAATGGTGATGATAACAATAAAAAGAAATATAGAAGAAGATGTAGAAGAAGTCTTTACTCGAAAAAAAACATACCAGACAATAAAGGGAAAACTTCCTCAGTCCAAGGTCCAAAATAGAACACAACTAAAATACAATAAGATTTTGAATAAAACTTGTTCAAAAAACAAAGAAGGATAAAAAGGGACGCTTATTTCTTAGCGGCAGTCTTCTTGGTAGTAGCCTTCTTGGCTGCTGGAGCCTTTTTCGTCGTGGTGGCCTTCTTGGTAGCAGTGGCCTTCTTAGCTGGAGTCTTCTTTGGAGCAGCAGAGGCAGTGGTAGCAGTAGCAGCCTTCTTGACAGCAGCCTTTTTTGGAGCAGCAGTGGTCTTCTTGGCTGGAACCTTCTTGGTAACCTTTTTAGCAGCAGCCTTCTTTGGGGCCTTCTTCTCTGGAAGCTTCTTGTTTAACTTGATTGGACCAGAAGCACCCTTTGGTTGAATGAAAACCTCGTTGGCAACACCACGTCTCAAAGCAGCATTGAACAAGGAGTCAAAGTTGTTTGCGGTGATGTTGAAGTTAGCGTGGATATACTTCTTCAAGGATTGACGACTTGAACCGTTACGGTCCTTCAACGAAAGAATACCAGTCTTGATCATCTCTGATAGCAAGTCGAATATGTTAGTATTTTTTTAAGGGGAGTAGAAGTATTATTTCAAGAATGAGCATTCCGTCCAAGCCACCCACCCATAACTCTAGAGTCACTTCGTAGCTAAATATCATGGAATACAGCATGATATATCCAGTTGGTGATAGCGTATCTGAAGAAGAAAACACGATAGACTGAGGGCGACGAGGAAAAAAATGTAAACAAAGGGATGTAAACAAACCGGAACAGCTCATTAAAAAAGAGACAAACACTTACCAGCATATGGAGGATGCTCTGGAACCTTCTTGGTTGTAGTGGTGGTGGTCTTCTTGACTGGGGCCATTGTGTATATGTAGTTGGATTGGTGATCTAGATATCTGTTGTGATGTCTGTTGAGCTCGAAAAAGGTTGTGGTAAAGGAAAGAGATTTGGTTTGGAATTGTAGGTTTTTTCTTAAAGCCCCCTCCCACTGCCTCTGCTCCCTCTTTCTCCCGCCGTTGCTGTCGAACGCGTTTTTGTTTTGATTCTGTGTGCACAAAACTGAGGAAACGGGTGAAAATCAAAACAAATGGGGAACAATTTGTTCCATATTGTTACAGTCTCCATGGCAACATAATATTTCCGTAGTAAACAAAGACCCGCGAGAGTGGGACATCAAAACAGGTACAAAGAGCAACAACGATATGTATGTACCCCTTTGAAACTGGGATATCAACCGGCATAGCGTGCTGGGATATGCACGTCTAATCACTAAGCCGGTGTGTAGATCTCAGCACACTCACATCACTAGTAATTATGGGATAGCAGCTACAGCTCCCAATAGCACGAGCATATTTAGCAGCAAGTATAACAGCTGCCATTCGTTCTAAAATTTTACGTCCTTTTATGACAAGGGTCAATTACATGTCATGATCATCCATAGTAAATGACACAATGAGACTATAGTCTTTATAATATTAGAGAAAAGAATGCGCATTCAACGTCCTACCAGCGTCATTGATATTGCCCGTCGGCTAATTATACCTTGATGATGGCCACCCAATTATATTGGGTTCTCTACTTCGCTACACCTTGCCCAAACCCTGTAGTTGATTGGGCAATTTTTTCAGTCGAGACGTAGAATTAACGAGATCTCTGTTGACATGAGTGCTTATTTTTGGCCGTTCGACGTTCGAAATATAATATATCAGACGTGGTGTACCAATATTCACCATATTGTTGTGCTTTTGAAAAGTTTGCCTCTACAACAAAAATTGTTTTTGATTTTCACGCGCTGTTCGAAGTCCTGCATATTGGGACGTCGTGGCCTCGAGATATTTTAACACCGATCATGATCATATAATAACAGCAGTTGCTCGAATAAAATACCCCGGGGAGGATTCGAACACAAGAGCACAAGAAAAATCAGAATTTTTGCAGCTGGAGACAAAAAAAAATGTCAAATCTAAAAAAAAATTGTAAACAAGAGAACCTGTAAATTATTAAACAGGTAGTCAGCCACTACGACCACATATAATTGCTAAAACTTTTGCTTCACTCCAGAAGTTAGGAAGTCAATATTAGCTCTTGAAACTCTCGGAAGCACGCTTGATATCTCCTAATGGACTCTAGTGATACAGAGAACAAAAACAACTTGGAAACCGTCGCCGATGGCGCACTTCAGCATGAGGTAAAGCCAGTACAAGAGAAAGATGGTATCTCATCAAAAAGGACAAATGAGGATGAGCTTCCAACCGCTATGGATGAACAGAACAAACGACCAAAGCCTAATCTCGAGGAAGTAGTAACAGCTACTAAAGAAGACATATCGAAATCTGATCTTCGACAGGCAGAGGAGGACTCGGCTACTTCACAACAAATAGAGAAAAGCTCAGATGAGACCCAACTTATAATGATCGATCCTGCTATAATAGAACCTCAGCCTGTGGAACAGCAGCAAAAATCACTCCCTCCGAGCTCTGTCAATGAAACACCAATGACAACAGAACCTGTGCCGGAACAACCATCAACACCCGAACTCAGCAGTGAGTCTAGTCGTACTGTCACGGTAAGAAATGGCATCTCAATTCCTGAAGACTCGGAACTATTGAACTCGATGACGTTACCACAAGCCGATGATCTTCCTCCTGAGGCTCTGATCAAAGCAAATCTTGCGTCCCTACCACTATCTTTACAGGCTAATGACGAACTGCCGATCAGAGTCCAATTTATCGTCAACTCGATACCTGTGTTGGATAACGTTGCAACACAGATATTGAGAATCATCGGTGTTGCGCCTTATGAAGAAACATTGGCCATAATAACGAGTGATGAACCTACTCCTGAAGGTCTTGTCTTCGATGAACTGGTTACTCTGTTCAAACAAGTAAAGGAAATCTTTAGTGAAAACGATCCATTCTTGGATATGGAACATATTGTTGATGATCGTTCTTTATTAACACCAAACGGTCTAAGAAGTATGAAAGAGATTGAAGACCTAATTGATTCTGCGCTCAAAAAGGCTAATTTGGCAACGTTCTTATTGGCAGCCTTGACTGTCATTGATGTTGGGTTTTCATATCTCAACGAAAGTTTTCTGGATGTCTTTTGTCCGACTCCTTCTGGTGGATGGTTCAACGGTAAAATGGGACCAGGTAGTATTACTGCAGGAAAGCTGCTAAAGGCACAAGCTGGCTTATTTTTAGAGCTGAAAACACAAACCTACATCTCTGGGTTGGCTATTGAAACCAAAGAGGAACTACTAAACGAAATTTTCCCAGAGAACATGAAAGATATCTTTCTTCAGCGTCGTAATTCGAAGGCATTGGCACCAACGGAGGCTGATTTCATATTAAGATGTATGTCACGAAGAGATACTCTTCTGAATACACCTGAGGACAATGACTTGAGTGAGAATTACGATTGGTTGATTTTTTTAAAAGAACTCTTCAACTATGTTTCAAAGAATATTGGCTTTTTGCTTTGGGGTAGAAAAGGTCCTACTTCATTTTTACCAACAGTTACAGAGAGTACCATAAAAACCTCAATCATCGATTCCAATCTTTCGCATCTATCAAAGGAAGAGATCCAGAGGCGTCTAAAAATCCAAAGAGAGAAGGAATTAGAACTCAAAGAAAGAGAAAGAAAAGAGTTACTGCCAAAGACACAATTAAATTCAAAAGCTTCCAAAGCAAAATCTGCCTTCCCCGCTGTCTCAAAGCCACCAAAAATCCGAAACGTTATGCGTCGTGCTTGGTTACCTGAGGAGGAAAATGCCCTTCGAGCAGCTTTGAAGGAATTTGGTCCTCATTGGTCTAAAATCTTGGACTATTATGGCGCCGGTGGAACTATCAACGAAGCGTTGAAAAACCGTACTCAAGTTCAGCTAAAGGATAAAGCACGTAATTGGAAAATGTCATATTTGAAGAGCGGTAATGCAGTTCCCGATTATCTTCAAAAAGTCACAGGTGAACTGGACCGTGATGATAAAGCTGCCACTGCTAGACGTAAATTCAAGAAGAAATTACATTCTGCACAACTAAAAGATAATGCACAAAGGGATCAAACCAACGCTGTGAATCCAAATGAAAGTACTGAGACTGTTCATCCAGTATGACATTCTACGTCCACGTCGTTGGTGATGAGATTTAATTTATCTATAGTTGAATAAAATATAAACATAATGAAAGTAATGTGCCAAGATCCAGTCAATGTACCCAACGTGGACATATTCGAAAGTTCGACATATCTTCTACCTTCTCTCTTTATTGCTTCAACATGCTAAACGTATAATATTCAATTGAGAATATAATATTGTGAAAATCTTTGCTTTTGTACTCATCGACGCGTGCTATGTAATATCTATCATTGCATGACTTCAACTTATCTGTAAATTGTAATAGCGATGCACTAGTACTGCTATAGTTTGCACATTATAACTATGTGCTATGAGCTGGCTAGCCAATAGGATGGCAGCAGGATCATGTAAAGTAATTTGGCAGGATATTATTGTCGATAGTGATACTATAATGAGATATATGTGTTGAATATGCCGGCGGTTGGTCTAAAATTCAACGTCATCGTGCAAAACAAATCTCATGCAAGCACTGGCAAAAGAAAACTGCAGTGATCGACGTCCTGCAAAGAAGACGTAACAGTTGATATCTTGCAGATATTCAAACTATATTACACATAGCTGTCAATCGCGTAAAAATATTAATATCATGGCAGTTAGTAATACTAGTTATAAACCAAAAAATTAATATCTGATCAAAACATCATGTTATGGATGATCAGGCGTCAATTATAATTACTGACAAGAAATGCAAAAAAAAGGAATAGTGACAACCGCGAGGTTCGAACTCGCGCCTCCGAAGAGACCAGGACCTTAACCTGGCGCCTTAGACCACTCGGCCAGGTTGCCTACTTCCTGAGAATTTCAACCTCTCTGAGGAGCCGCGACCAATCAGTGGTTATGAGGTTCCCGGACATTAGTCTTCTTCACCCAAATTTTAGGGAATATAGTAACGTAAAAGGTATATATTTTATATCATTGCTTAGATAGAGAGTATTTGATCTCAAATATACGGAATACATCTTGATCAATTTATTTAAGCCCTCAACAATGGCCATTTAAGAATAAAAATATATATTTTCCTAAAGCCGAAGTATACCAATTTCGGACATTTATTTGGTTTTTTAGTGCGAAATGAGGCACCCATTATACGTCGCCTGCATAGAGTCTGCAGCTGGCAGCTTTGAGTCCTAATTTGTAATTTGAAACGGAAGAAGAAATCTCCAATTACCAATTACTGATTTCTGGTTTACCTTGTGTGAATAACTAAGAGGGATTTAGTATTGTTTAATCAAAACTAGTGATAGTCGTTTAAAACATAACGTCTCAACACTCCAATTTCCCTCTTGAAGTTTGATTGACCAGGCGCTCTCAGATTATTTGTTCAATCGACTGAAGTACGTCTATCAACATATCCACCAAGCAATATCAATTAGAAGAATTCAGAAGTGATCCTCATATAACATCACCCTCTTTTTAGTTAATATTGTCTAATTGTCTATCTGCAAATATTACATCACGGATTGAGAAAAGAACAAAAGTACTCAACTTCTCTCTTTGATAGACACAGATAATCCAGACTCACACAGTCTGCAAATGCAAGTAATGGAGAATCAAGTCGATGGTCATGTCGAAGCTATAACTGCTGAGATAAACAAAACAAGGCTGGAAACGAGACAGTTATATCAACAGATTGACAAACAAAAGGCAAAGATCCAAGATTCTACCTTGAAAGATTGTGCTGTTAATGTTCCATCCTTGAATAAGTCTCTTTTGAGTCTGAAGCCTTTACAGATCTTAAAAGGTCACAATAACAAAGTTGCAGATATGAAATGGGCCTCTGATTCCAAATCAATTCTGAGTTGTTCTCAAGATGGATTTTTGATCATCTGGGATTCAATCACTGGACTCAAACTTAATGCTATTCCTTTGGACTCCCAATGGGTCTTATCGTGTGCTTATTCTCCTAATGGCAAATTAATCGCATCTGCTGGGTTATCGAACAGTTGTACCATATATTCAGTTCCTAATTCAAACGATGACAGTGCAGCTTTCCAACAGAGAATAGTCAACGTGTTCAAGGGACATGTCTGCGGAATTACAGCGTGTGATTTTATAGATAACAACTCAATACTGACAGCGTCCGGAGATTTGACGTGTGCTAAGTGGGACATAGAAAAGGGAAAACGAGTTGGTGAATATCTGGACCATTTCGGAGATGTTCTTACAATGAGCATCAATAGACAAAGCTTGAAGAATGGAGGTGGTGATTGTATCTTTGCCAGTGGAGCCTCGGATGGCTATGCTCGTGTTTGGGACACGAGGACAAATGGTTCGGCATCACAGCAATTCTTTGTCTCCAATAGTGATATCACAAGTATTCAATTTTTCCCAGACGGTAATTCCTTTGTCACCGGAAGCGATGACGGTATCATAAGGCTTTACGACCTTAGATCCGATTGTGAGCTCTCGAAGTACTCGTTGCCTTCAGCAGCACATAACATACAGACTAAGGAGATGGAGCAGACATATTTCCAACAGTCTCCTATATACCAGCAACAACTGATGGATTCCAAGCAATCCCGGTCGATATCGGCCGAGGAGATGAACTCTGCACTGGATGTCTCCGGTGTGATGTCTTTGGACTTTAGCCAGTCTGGAAGGCTGATGTATTCGAGCTATTCACAAGAGGGATGTTTCATTTGGGACACTTTGAAGGCCGAGGTCGTGGGGAAGCTGGAGGGCCATTCTAACAGGGTATCGAAAGTCGCAACCTCGCCCAATGGATATGCCGTGTGTACGTCATCCTGGGACAGCACGATGAGGGTCTGGACTCCATCTTACCTCTGATGATACACAATCAGTTGGATGTAAAATGTAATAATATGATATAATGGACATTTTTAATGGCTTTGAAGGGGTGGAGAGTTGTGTAGTCTCTGTTCGCCGATAGAACTACAAGATATTAAATCAACTCGACCATATAAACGAGTATATCTTTTTAAAGGAAGTTTAGTCCAATTTTATACAAATGGACTGATTGTTTGAGAAACAAGAAGGTGAATGAGAGCACAATATAGAAGTAAAGCTAGAGAAAAAAAGTCCCTACTCTGATCTCTTCTTGATATACTCCCATAGACTTTTCAGTAAACTGTCTGGAAGAGTGTAAAGGTCCATTGTGAATTCTCCTTCTTCAACATCATTTTTGATGTTCATGTCCGGTGTTCTGTTATCCGTAACCATTTGTACAACGCCCAACAGGTCGTCTTCGGATAGCTTTGTCAACCCCTCGGCAAGCTTTTCAAGATCGACAGAACCCTTAATGGCACTTGCAAGCGTCGTGTTGCTCGGTTTAGGTCTCTTTGCCTTGTTAGAGTCTGAACCAAGTGCTTTACGTTTGTCACCTGCCGACGCATCGACGTTTGGAAGAGGCCCTGACTCTGCCAACAGCGTTCTGAGTTTTTCGCTCTTCAAGGAGCAGTGTATAACGTGGTCAACTTGGTACTTCTCCTCCAAGAAATTGAGGTCGTGTGTGATCTTTCTTTCTCCGGCTCTGTCGACAAAGCCCAGCGAGATCAAGATCTCAAACTCACCCCAACCTTCTTCCTCAATTTTGAATGGTGGCTTCTTCAAAACACGCGTAGGATTTGCAAAACTTGGATGGAGGTGGTACGTCACTTTCTCAAAGATGTTTGCCGGCACCTGATTGCCCTTGTCGTCGAGGAGATAAACCTCAATGGACCACTTACGGAGTGGAAACCCAGATTCTGGGATCGGAGCACCCTCGATGATGTTCTGGCGTGTGATAACGCGTACTGTTCTATCCACATGTTTTACCTATAACGTGAGGGAGAGTGGGAGATAAACGTTAGTATGGGTCGCTTAATGTGAGGGACAAATTGGTTTGGTAAACGAGTTATGGTCATGTTTATCGATCACAATACATTCTTTGTCCGATCTTCCTTGGTTGTCTTCTTCCAATTTGAGCTCATTTCGGGTTGTTGTCATTGTTGTCGTCGTATGCTGATGTACTTCACCTATATCAAACGCACGAGCAAAGAAAGAAAGATAGAAAGGGCAAAGAGAGTCGATAACATGCGCTCAATCAACAGCACCAGTTCCAATGATCTGAAAGGAGCACATATACTTACTTCTGACATTGCTGGTGATATAATTAGAGTTCTTGCGATGTCCAACTTTTTGGTATAACACTTTACTGTATTTGATGTAGCTTACCTCGACTCCAATAGTTAATATTTATCGTATTAATTGTAGCTGCCTTTACCTTCCCGCTTTTTTTTTCGTTATTAATTTTGGTTGTGAGCGATCACCGTAGAATTATTCTGCAAGGTTGTCCGTATACTCAGTAAAATGTCCAAATCGGACAAATAAACACGCGTCTTTGGGGGCAATTCAATAAACAATCAGCAACTTTGACCCACTGAACTAGAGAAGAAGACACAGCATCCATTGTACAGAAGAATCATGAGCCATATAAGTGCACTACATGTTGATTGGCAGAAAGATTACTAAATTACTATGCAAGCTTATGAGCATTGTTAGCCATCCCACAAAGCCATATAACCATCCAACCACCCAACTTAATCTGGTCTGCTAAACAACGAGTACAACCTCCGTGGTATGGTGTTGATATTTGGACTGATCCATAACTATAAGACCACAACGTACGTCAATGATAGAGCCATCAAGATACTAAGCTTCCAAAATACCTCATTCACACTCGATGAAGAGCCATCACTGCTGAAATGGAAAGGATTCTTGATGGATTTCTTTTTGGTGTCATCAACTGGACTCTTGATCGTTGGAATAGAGCTGGAACGTCCATTCTTGCTGGATGACTTGGACTTTTGTTTCTTGGACTTTGCCTTGCTGCTCTTTCCAGAATCTGAATGACGATCCTTGAATGACTTCTTCGGTGGTCCGGCAATAAAAGTAGTGGAGTTACTTTTCCCTTCATCAGAATACCAAATTTGCTTTCCCTTTGTACCATTTATTCCAGAAATGTCCTCCTTTCTTGCCGGAGCTGTTTCATTCTTACCACGTGAACCATTACTTGGAGAAGCTGTTGTATCCTTGCTTTTATCGTTTATGATCCGATGAGGAACGTTTATAAGCTTCTTAATAGGTGGCTCCATGAATTCTCCTGGTTTGCGATCTGGAATTGGTTCCTTCAATGAAAAGACTGGTTCTCTTTCCAACTCTAACACGCTAGTGCCATAATCAATATCAACATAATCTTTCAATGGTACGTGTCTCTTGAATGCATAGTCTTCGTGTCCTTGGATTATATCATCCATGGTCTCTCTATCGTGATTTCTTGTAATATCATTCTCAATTTCATTTGGCAACGTTGGTTCAACTTTATCATCAGAGGAAAAGGTTTCATTTCTATACACTGGCTCATCAGCTTTAGAAGGAATACGTATATTTGGTATCGTATCAACTCCTTTCTTTGAACTAAAATCCTTCTTACCTTCTGGTGAATTCTCAGGTGAATAACCTGGTGCAAGATGATAAGGAGACAGAGCATTTATGTTATCCGTTTCTTCAGATAACTTGTCACTAACAACTTGTTCTTCAGAGTCAATATCTTCAGAATCACCTTGATGATAATCCATATCTTCCTTAAGATCTTGAACAACTTCAAACGACAACGGTGTTGGAGTCGATGTCAGCTCACTCTGGGGGATTGTAACAAATACTGTCTTGGTAACGATATGTTCATGTCTATCATAGGGTTCCATCAGAGGAACATCATCTTCGTAGTCTGCTGCATCAACTGAAATGATCAATTGTGTACTCAAAATGAAGAGAAAATACGTGAAAAGCTTTGAAGATATAAATCTCATGATTTGTTCTTTGAGTCCTTGATATAAAAGCGTTGCTAATTCAACTTGTCTTTATGGTACAGTCGTGCTCTTATCTTGGCGCCCGTGACTCCTGTGTTATACTATTGTCCCCAATCTGAGTTTGACGCCCATCCACAGCTGAGAAAATAGCATTGTGGTCCTTGAGACCAAGTTATTGGTTTTTGTGCCATCTTGCACAACCAAGCAAACAGTAATTTTATAGTAAATAACAAATGGGCGAGTGGCGTAGTTGGTAGCGCGCCTGCCTTGCAAGCAGGAGGTCATCGGTTCAACTCCGGTCTCGTCCAAAACCATTTATTTTTTTGGTCTGTTTTCACGTTTTTTTTGTGTGTTTTTGTTTTTCTTATTTTTTTTTGCCAGTACTGATCATCGAGTGCAACATGTACCGCTATGCCTTTTGAGATCCCGTTATGTGCATTACAGAGCATATGCAGTAATCTGATCGAGAATGCGCCATGCCGCAGAGTTCTACTAGTGTTGATGTATGTGGCTGATACAAGAAATATAATTATTTTAAAATCAACTGGACTCCCCCTTGGGCAGCAGCAGCTAGCCGGGATAGGAGTGAGATCTTGTATATTATCATAACGATCAATTAAAAGACTAAGTACAGACGTGCTGATTATAGAAGAGCTTTGCTAAGTCGACGATGGTCAAACTTTGCACTGCATAATCGCCATACTGACGTTAAAGGAAGTACTTCTACGTTGGTGTGTTGTCTAATGTTGTCATAAGGTACCTTTCTCTAGCACAGCTTGAGGCGTTTGACGTATACGGAAATTTCTGTATATCCACTACTAATGATACTCAGTATAGTATGATTGAAAGAGGCTATCAACACTGATGTGTGAATAGGATACTAACAAATATATATTACTGCTGTTCTTCTAAGAGGCTATATCAAGCACTTTCATGCAGAGTTGGTCATAATCCAGTTAGGTATAGTAGCATACAATGCTTTGATTAAGCAGCGTCTAGTTATCTAGCTGACGATCTATACATGAAGACTTGTAGTAATATGACGCATATACTAGGGCTTTACACGCACTGCGTCAAAATGTGACTGGTCACATTTGTATCTATTCATCCGTCTTGCTACAAAGTTCAATATACGAGTTATTGTACAGTTAAGCTGTAGCAGGAAGTTGTGTTCCTGGAAAGTACATGTTAATACAATTACAAGGAGGGGGATCAGTATGGTCAAATTGTGATCGAAGCAAGGGAATTTCAGTCTTCTGGGATCAGTGCAGTAGTCGTTGACTATGCATTTGACGTGGTGATGTTCATTAACTACATCATTAATGGTACAGGTATGACAGCTGAAACAATGAATAGCTATGTTGTTATGCAGGTTTCCCCTTCCTTGCCAGCTCTTTGAGAACTCGCTCAAATAAATCACTCAAACCATGTGCAAACCAACTTTTAAGCATGGGACGTAGCAATGATTTGTAATGAGTCGACAATAAGGCTATTATGTGCCGCAAAATCTGACTTTTTATGAGCATTAGAGTAATGAACCTACACTTTAAGCTAACGATTTCTGTACTTCATGCTATCACTGTAATTCCTTCTGTCGTTATATGCAAATTTCAAAATGGGGAGCTCCTATAAGTATAATCGTATTTCAGCATGCTGTCAAATGGCACTACGTACTTACGTCTGATCAACACCAAATAACTAAATATCCTAAAAGAAAGCACAGATAATTGCAAAGCATCAAACTACAGCTGCAGCTTCCGTGACAAATAGATGCAGCACTCGTGCGTTTATCTGTAGTATGTAGCAGCACCTTGTCTATCTCCTAGGCTGTGCTGCTGTAGTTATAATACATAATTATTTAGCAGTGAGGTGGATGATTAGTACCTTTACGATCACCAAGAAAGCGCCATGGCAACCACATTAATCAATCGACCTTAAAAACACAGCTAAAACTAACGACGATGCTGGCTTCTGGCTGTTGGCTGTTGGTTCTCTCGGGAGCGGCCGAAGACGACGACGAAGTCATAAAGTATAACGATGATCAGCGCTCCAGAGTCCACGATCTCAAGTGGATATAAGGAATTCTTCGCCGTGAATGATTGTGCAATGAGTAATACCAAAATGTATGGCCAGCCGCCATTTGCAGCTAATAATTGCTTGTGCTTGAGCTTATATCGATGAAAATAAACGTTGGGTATAGTATTCCTAATATTGAAGGACTTGGTGTAGGGAGTTTACGGCCCATGATACGGTTGGATATACTAGCCGGCTTGAATATCAAGCAGATCAAATATGATCATGATATAATTATTAATTATATAATATGATATATTTATATTTATATTTAGCCAGCGAACAGCTATATATTGTTGCGATAATATATAATAAATATAATATAATATTATAATTATATATATATAATTAGAAATATATTTTGATCAATAATTATTATTAAATATATCGTCGAGTACACGCGGTACTGTAATAGAGTAGCCACTATCAGGTAGTTACCCTAGCTGATGGAATGCTCTAGAACTGAGTCAGCCGAACCATCGCTATCTCGAAGGTTCTAGAAGATGTTATCAGATCACCAGATCATGACCAACATCACTGACTTCACAACTATATAAGAGACAGCTCGTTATCCACTCGTCTCACCTTCTTCTACTATTCAGTATATAGAGAGGTTGGGGCCTTTTAGGAGGTCCTATCCAACCATAACGTATTATAGGCTACATGAGTTAGATCCTATTCTACTATCAATTAACGTGGATTAAGCTACCAAAGTTAGATCTTAATTCTCACTAATAATATCACGTAGAGGCCACACCCTCTTCAGCAATATCACAGGTACTATATTATGTATATAATTGAACGACGTCGACGACGACGTCGTAATATAACGTTTCATGAATATTATAACTTTAATGGCACAGCTGATAATATCGCTAGCTAATGATCCATCATGTAATATTTTCCCGATCCTAGTGACGTACTAGCTAGCTAGCCGGTATCTCTAATTAATAAATTACATTGAAAAATGCTATTATAGTCTAGTGTAGCTATAATAGTGCGCTTTATGTGCCCGTCATGGCTCGAAAATGAATTTTAGACCAAAAATATTGCCCTAATTGTGTCTTGATTGATGGCTTTTGGTCAGTGGCGCTTTAAAGCTATGCAGTGTGGCTCGGAATTATTAGCTTTCGGCTTCTTTTTTATTGAAATTTTCAATTATATTTCACAGCGGGCCGCGCGCGAGAAGATAAATATATGATTATGAGTCGGGCTTTTGTTTTTTTTTTGTCCGGCTGCAGGGGGGGGTGGTTGTGCCTATATTTTTATATAACTCTTTTTGTTTACT